>VZRL01002658.1:249014-457917 GCA_013397895.1 Origma solitaria | reverse complement strand
TCTCTTTATTTTTCTCATTATCCCTTCTCTTCTCTCTTCTTCTCTTCTCTTCTCTTCTCTTCTCTTCTCTTCTCTTCTCTTCTCTTCTCTTCTCTTCTCTTCTCTTCTCCTCTCTTCTCCTCTCCTCTCCTCTCCTCTCCTCTCCTCTCCTCTTCCCCTCTTCTTTCTGCTTCCCTCTTTCTTTCATTACAGGTTTTACATTTCCTTTTAGCTATGTGCTTTGAACTGCTCCACAGTGTAGCTCAAAACATGAACCCTTGCCAGCACAGATGGTGAAGCAGAGAACTGAAGTGCTGGAATAAGAGGATGGATTATGGTGGGACTTTCTCATGCCTGAATTGCCACCAAAACTTTTCTTTTAGACAAATTCTTAACTATAGACTCAGTTTTTGAGGTGGTCCTTACCTACTGAGAAATGGAGAGGGGTTTTTTTGCTTGTTGGGAGTTTTTTTGGTTTTGGTTTTTGGGGTTTTTTTTTGTTTTGTTTTTTGGGGGTTTTTTTGTTCAGTTTTTTTTTGTTTGTTTGTGGGGGTTTTTGTTTTGGTTTTTTTGTTTTGGTTTGGTTTTTGGCTGGTTTATTTTGGGGGGGTGTTTGTTTGTTTGTTTTTGGTTTTGTTTTTGGTGGTTTTGTGTGTGTGTGTGCGCACATGTAAAGACCTGAGAGGTCAAAGTAAGATTCTTGATTATTATGGGATCAAGCCCCTTAAACCTTCTGCACTATTGTTACTCAGGTCTCCCTCTTGATTTTTTAAAAAAAATGTCTAGCAGTCTTAAACTGGGGGTGAGTGTTCAGTTCCATTTTTCCTTCATTTTAATACTGTGACACTATAAAATCTTTGTTTCCTGAGATTACACCTCTTCTGTTGAATTCCAATCAAGAAAACATTGAAAGATGTGACAGTCCATCAGAGAGGGCTGCCCATCAGAGAAGGGAGCTTCTTCACTCACTGACTACTTGAAATGGACATCACACCAATGTCCTCCTCAACATATAGAGAATAGAGATTAAATTTTGGGTACCACAGAACTCTGAAAAGTAGAGGTGTAAACAATGAGTTGGGGTTTAAAAGTTTCATGCCATTTAACAGTAACTGTTTTCCCATTTTAAAACAGATGTGTCTCAAAATGTTTTCCTTAAAGAACTCACTAGTGTGTGTGATCCTGACTTTTCTCAAGAAAGCCATTGTAGCTTTATAGGTGAAGAGAGATGAGACAGCTCTTTAGATTCTTTAAAGCATTCAGTAGATGTCACACTATTAGATCCATGAGAGCCGTGTAAACAGCATAGGAGTTTATCAATAATTCTAACACACTTCAGATCTGGGGATGCAGGAGTGTGGCACTTCTGAATAACATTCAATAAGAGATGCATTTGTAATTTGAAATTATTTCCATCACAGCTTATTTCAATTTAATAATTTTATACATTTATGCAGTGTGCCATAGAATGACATGAAAATGCGATCATCCATTGAGTCTGTTCCAAGTGTCTCAATTACCCAATTTTGTTGTTATTATATGGAATCTGCATAAATTTGTCTTGCAGTATAAATCTGCAACATTCAATAAAGTCCTCAAAATTACTTCTGATCTATAAATGTTTTGAAATAAACTTGGCAATCTCTTTCCTTAAGCTGAGCTTTAAAAACCGTGCCTCATTAAAACAAAAGTTTGCAACTATTTACGTCCTGAAGGAGTTCTTTTTGTGATATCCGTAGCTTTTAGGGCAACGCATTATACTCAGATCCATGACCGCGGGTTTCGGTGTTATAATGTTTTAACCTTAGTCCCTCCCATTAGGTTTCCAGTGAAAGGCTATTGTGCCAGAAGATACATTGTGCTGTTCTAACAGCTCAGAGGTACGCAGGTACAGAATAATGGCTACAGCTGCTTGTGTATGACACCAAAACCCCTCCAGCAAAGACTTCTACCAGAGGACCTCAGGCCTTGCAAAGAGGAAGAAAAAAGCCAGTATGTCATTCAGCTTTGCTGGGTTCCTGTAAATGTTCCTTTAGGTCCTAAAAAGTAATTTTGTTTTGAGGAACAAGAGGCCAGTTGTCCACTTGCTAACATCACCCTTATCTATGCTATTTGATTTTGCTCCTGAGCTTGTTTCCTTTTCCTTTCTTTGTTCTGGAATGGACTTTTTCTTTAAAAAAGAAAAAAAAAGGAAAAAATAGTCAGTAACTAAGAATTAAGTGTTGCCCAATCTCCCAAACTACGTCTAACAGCTTTTTTATTCCCTCATATCGCTATTTTTTGCTTTCTTACATGTAAGTTGCCCTGCAATTACAGCAACTCATAAATTATTTTTGGATCCCATAGGACAGACTCAATTTGCAGTTTCTCCCTTGTGTAGATATTTGTTGGACTGCTTGACTTGGTCTCCAATCTCCATTATTAGAGAAGCAGGCAAAAGGCAATGAAGGTAATTTTGACAGAAAACCCATGAAAACTTAGCCAGTTAAGTGAGAATTGATAACATTTGAACAAGTGGAATTGCACAAAGATGAACAGGTTCTGGCAATCTTTTTTTTTTGTACAACTTCTACATTTGTGATTTTATGTGGTTCTGTGCTCTCTTTGCTTGGCAATTAGAACCACAGTAGGAGAAAATACTACTTGTCTTAGCTCCTTCCAACACAGTTCCTTACAACCAGCTTTGATATTCTAGGACATCACTCTTCGCTGTGGAGATAAAGAAAAAGGATCATGAGGAATGGAAGAAAACTTCACTCCCTCTTGTATCTTGTCCCCTTTTATTCTGGATTCTTTCCATTTCCTTACCTTTCCTATGTCTATGTCTCTTCTCACACCAATGCACAGGATTCCCAGAAAGAGGAAAAAAACCAGAAGCCAAAGGAGAAGAAAATCAAGTGTCTTCTGCCAATACTGTTGCAGAAACACTGTCTACAGGAGGGAAAGGAAAAAAATAATGCTGGCAAAGGAATTTATTGGTAGAGGAATCTTCCTGAACAGAACCAAACCTTTATTTTGTTTCAGACAAAAAAAGCTTTTACCTGTAAAACTGCCAGCTCTTCAGCCAAGGTTTATGGAATTCAGAATCAAAAGGTTTTAAGGACAAATAGAGGGCATTTTTTCCTTGTGGTTTTTTCTCCCTCACTGAAAAATGCCAACTCCTTTCTGCCTGAATAAGCTGTGGTGCTTGAAGATTTGCAGAACTTCTACTGAAAGCACTTTCCCAAATGTAAGCCAACATCAAGGCATCGTGGTTTTGAATTAGTCGCAGTATCAAAGAGTTTCTCAACATGATTCTGTTATGCTGTTTTCCAGATGGGTTGGAGTTCTGTGAAATCTCTGTTCTTTTTGTGCTGCTAATCTTGCTTCATGACTCAGAGGCTGAAAGCCCTAAATAATGTTGATAATCCTCTGCAGTCTCTTTTCAGTCTTAGCAACGCCTTTCCTCTAATGAAACATGTTATATGCTTTGCAGGAGAGATCCCATGATTATTTTTGATACTAAGCCTTCACTCCATGCTTACTGACATTGCAAGGCTTTCTTCTGATTTCTATCATAGAAAAGGATTTGCACATCCAGACTTGGCATACATTATAGGAACCATATGTAATAAAAAGTATAATTTTCAGAATCTACAGAATAATAAAAAGTATAATTTTCAGAATCCACGGAATATTTTTCATGTAAGCTAGCTAGTTTCTCTTTGAAGGGCATAGGGAATTCACAGCTGGAGTGCAGACACCTTCTTTAGGTTATCTACATGAAACCTTGCAAATAGACATCAGTTTTCCTTATAGTGAACAAAGATCTTCCTAAACACGGAGGGTTACTGATACCAAAAGACAAGCAGGATATCTGAGATACCAGAAGACCAGCAGGATATCTGTAGGTAACTGGCAGATGTGGCGCAGGATCTTAGGGACACAGCCTCAGAGGCAGCAATTGAGGGCAGGGCAGGACACCTGCTCTGCTGAACTGATCTCAGTGAGACCACAGGCACATGTGTGATATACAGGCACCTACATTTAAACCTTAAATTAGCTTATTCCTAGACTGATTCCCATCCTAATCCTCCTTTAGCTCTGTTCAATCATTTTAGTGCCATTTCAGAAGGTGCCTAGCAGCAGCTGAAGCAAGGCATGGATCCTGCTGGTCCTTTGTCAGCCAGCTCTTTGCAGGTGTCTCGGGTGCCCAGGATGTATTTCAGATACCGTGAGGCAAGGAAGTCAAGTCCATCATGTGTGCTCCTGACAGAGCTTGTGTGTTGTGTGGGTCCATCTGCATTGCTCTAACATCTGCAGAAGATAAAAAGTTGTCTGTTGCACTATTAAGGCTCATGCAGAGAATAATTAAGCAAATGCTCAGCTTTGTGTGTGTTAGTTAAAAGTTAAATTTACAATCACTGTGCATGTAGTGTTATGCATTATAGTACAAACCAGCTCTTCTCATTAATATGCTGAAAAGGTAATTATCTTCTGTGCTTTTTCTGTGTGACTGTGATCTATAGATCCCAGTGAAGAAGGCACAATTTTCCTATGCTCCTATTCAAGTGTGCCAGAAGTAGGTTTTTTCTACCTTTGGATAAGAGCCATGAAGAAAACCCCACACTAAAAACGCTCACACACACACACTCACATTCATGCACACACACACACATGCGCAGAAGTGCCATCCAGCTGGGGATGGATTGGAATTTCTTTTATTTCCCTAATTTAATGACGTTTTCATTTGTATCTTCTCTTGCATGACTCAAGCGCAACTGTGTAAACATTAACCAGTGACAGAAGGAACCTTAATGACACATGGAACATGTTAAAGAGTAGCACACATTTCAAAAAGCCTGTGCTAAAGCAGGGAACTTCTTTTATCATGACTTTCTCCACAGCAATATTAAAGGGAAAAATCAGTTTTCTTCTAGAAACTCACTGAAAGAATAACTTTCTTCTTTATCTTTTTTTATTATTATTATTAGAGATAAAGGCAACAAAAACATTAACTTTCTGCACTTGCCAGAGAGATACTCATAAAAAAGTTTAAATATCTATTGACCCTATGGTCTCAATTGCAAATAGCCTGTACATAATAGAATTGCACTATAAAACCTATTTTTGTTATGAAAACCCTCTTTATGGACACATAAATAATTTATATTAACAGCTACTGTTCAGGATAATGAAGGTTCATATCTTCAGTAATGCTAAATGAGGACAAAGTGGAAACTTTTATTTGGTTCCATAAAATACACATTTGAATGATATCTGCCAGGTTATATTATCCATAGCACTCTTAATTTTATTAAATTTATGGAAGAAATTCAGGCTTATGAACTGGATGGAGTCCCATAAACAGGAAACATATAAGATCTGAAAGGAGTCTAAGGAAGAGAAGTATCATTCAAGAAAGTTGGACACCCGTCTCCATTGGAGGAACATTCAGGTAAAGCAGCAGGTTTAGAGCTTGGAGGCAGCTTCTCAGGTAGTTGTCTGGCTTTACTCTTTCAAAAACAAGTTGCTGAGTGACTGAATTTCTGTCTCGAGGTACCCACAGACACCTTTCTTTGCTGCAGGTATTGTCATTGTAAGGCATTCTGATTTTAAGGGGGTCAGAGCAAAAATTTAAGGAACAACGATGCACCCAGGAATGACTGGTCACCAAATCCATGTTTAGGCAGAACGGCTGGGGCACCTTGTGGTGAGCCCCTGATACCTAGTGTCCTGTCTTTATTGTCTCTGTAGGGATTCCAGCTGGTGCGTGGACTCTGAAAAGCTTGGGTACTTTGCTCCCAGACACTTTCCAGCTGAATGAGAGGTAGGACTTAGGTGGGGGATTATTCCTGAGCCTGGTACTTGATCAGATCGCTGATATCCCAGGTGTCCCTGGAGGTTTTACACTTTTGTAAGCATTAGCAGGAAATTAAACTTTCCCAAACTACCAGCACGGCATGATTCACAAGCAGATGGGCTCTGCTCAGTAAGGTACCAGATGCCACCATGGAGCAATGAGCATGTCTTTGTGTGAGGAAGAATCACTGACAATGTCCTATACTTTCTGGGAAGATTCATATTTTTAGAATTTCATAAGCACACCCACATTCGCTGGGGGGTGTTCGAGCCTGCAATTTTATAAGAAACGCCTGTTTCTATTATTTTCTTTGGAAGAAAACAAGCTACTGCTCCCCTGCTTTTAGAAAATGTGGGCAACATGCACAAAATACAGTTAATTTGCTATATGTGTTATATTGATTCTGCACCTTTAACAGACCAGCTTAATTTGGTGAGGGATAAATAGTGTAATTAATTAGTGACTGTTTCTGTCCATAAAACTAAACAATTGGTTTCAGACCACGAGAGACTGCAGTGTTTTTGAAGGATCTATGCAGTATTTATGTGCCAGCATGCTGTTTAAACTCCCTGTAGTTCAGGACTGTCTAAATCTAAGCCTTGAAATACAGTCATGTCTCCATTTGATTGGAAATGTTTTCAAGGTGCTTATCCTGAATCTCTCTTGGATGGTGAGAAGCGTCTTATTTCAACACCTCGCCTTTACAAAAACCATCAAATTTAGTGAAAAAAGGCCCAGAATCTGAGACATCTGCTCCCAGTGTGATCACCCCCATAAGTGGGGATGCTATAGGTGCAGGCTCCCCATTTCACATCTTTATTTTCTAGCCTCACTCATTTGTTTCTATGTAGGAGTCTGACTTCATCACAGACAGAGAGTGGCCCCTTGTCCTGTGCTGAGAAGGTGACCATTTCAGGTATTTGCCTGTGATTCTGCCCTAGACATGAGAAACAATTCTCTGCCAATGTTTCATAAAAATTCTGTGTTTCCTACAGCAAAGTTTTGGTTTACCTGGACCAGCTTTTTCCAGAAAAACAACCCAAAATTTTGCTAAAATATTCTAACTCACTCTAATAATAATGTTGTGCAAATTACAAAGCTGGATGCCAAATGCCTGCCACAGCAGAGTTTATATCTCAGGATACTCATTAGTTCTTTGTCCAGTGTAGTCTTGGCAATCAGATTTCCCGTGGTTGTCTTTGAGATTGTCCCTGTCTTGCAGACCTCGCTCATATTCAGCTCTTCCTTCCAAAATTTATCTTTTCTTGATTTCATCCCATTACTTAATTTGTAATCATTACACCAGGTTCATAGCTAATGGTAAGAATGTCAATGCAATATCACACAGATAAGATTGACAGTATTAGGGCACATTACTCCTTTCTGAATATCTTCCTCTACTCTTTGTGAAAATTTATTTATGGCTGATTGGGGATGTCAGGCTCTGCAGCAAAGCCACACAGCTACATCATGTTCTGACTCCTGGCCGACTTGACTTATTAAAGCATTTAAAAACTTGGCATCAAACTGTACTGGAGCTGTGAATCTCTCTGTTGTAGCAAAACAATCTTTCTGTCAATTCTGTTGATTTTAAAATGAGCCTGCTCTGATCAGACCTTTCACATATGGAGGTGCACAGCTGGTTCCGCTGCTTTCAAGTGCATCCAGGAATATGCCCACTGGGCCTTTGTGGGGCTGAAGGGAAAATGTTATCTCATGAAACAATTTTACCTTCTGAGGTGAGATATTTCAGCTAGTAGTGATAGCTCTGTAGAAACAAGAGAGCTAAAATATGCTACAAAGGTTTTTCACCATATTCATATTTATTTACACTACGGCTTAAATGCTGTGTCCTTTGGGAAAAAATAAAAAGGAAAACTGAGAAAATAATAACTTTGTCTTGCCTGTAAACCTTTCAAAGGAAATTGCTGTGATCTGATGAGAAGAACTCAACCAGTACTTTACTTACTGCAAATGTTCTTCCACTTTTAACTCTGCATAGATGACAAATGATGCTGGATCTGCTCCCTGCTGCATTAATTGCAGGGATATGACTTAAGCACAGCAGCTTTATTTTCAACAGTTTTGGTCACAGAATAGGCTGAAGTAATTTTTTGAGGGAATAGATATATGCATGGGGGTGTATATGTGCACTGGCATGATGGGCATAGTAAGGATGTTAGGGCTGTCTCTTGTACATCTTAATTTGCTAAAATCGTTGCTTTAGCTAAAGTATTTCAGATACTTAGGACAGAACCTTTGTTCAGTACTTGGAACCAGGGCCTTGTCGGGCAGCTAAATGCTGAGTGGATATGAAAAGGATATTAAAAAGGGGAGGGGAAGAAAGGAAAAAAATGCTAATAACATTTCTTGAGTACGAGGATCTGCTGCTGTTCATGCTGTGTCCTTATGAAGTGTCTGATGGTGGTTCCACATACAGCAAGAGATGGGATTCAAGAGTTGTAGAAACATTTGGACAACACCATCAGGCACATGTTGTGACTCTTGGAAATGGCCCTGTGCAGGGCCAGGAGCTGGATTTTGATGATCCTTGTGGGTGCCTTCCAACTCAGCATATTCTGTGATTCTGTGGTGAGTGAAGTTTTGCTTACACATATTTTAAGTGATATCCCCTGAAGGAGGAGACTCTCATTGTCTGACTCCTACAGGATGAGCAGCTTGTTGTGGTGCAGTTTGACAGATCCCTCACTCAACCACTGCTCTGTGCCAGTGCAAGAAACGTTTTGAAGTCTGATATAGAGGTGACAGGTAGACAGTAATGAACTCACATGCCACTATTTCAGAGAATCCTGACAGCTTGCAGACTCCTTGCTTTCCACAGGATGATCTGTCTTCTTCATAAGCCAGAACGATCCTTACCTTTCTCTGACGTAGGTTTTTCTTCCTCACTGGCCTTCCAGAGACAACTGTTCTGTCATCTGATATTGGCAGCTCCTCTGTTATTTTGGGAAGCAAAAAGAGCTTTATGACCTGGAGAGGAAACTCAGACTTTGGAACACACCTTGAGTCAGGCTCTCTGGCATCCCAGATTACACAGAATAGTAAATTTCTTCTTGTTCTTGGAGCTCTCATTTTTGGTGTTTCAGGGCAGATTTAAGTGACTAAGGAGTTTCTTTTTCATGTGGATGACAGATGGGTAGCAGCAAACAGTTTGTAATGGAAGAAAGACATGACAAATGAGGCACAGAACTTTGTTCTCTACAACTGTCCTTAGCATCTAAAAAGCACTGAAATTCGGGGACTGAATGTAATGTATTTCCTAATGTATCAGTGGAAAAAGTACATAATAAAGCTATGGATCTCACTGGAAAGGGGAAATTCCATTTCACAGTAGGTTCTGAGGTGTCAGAGCAAAAGGAATAAAGCTTACAGAGTCAAAATCTCTGTCCTTCTGTTTAAACTTCATTTGCCTATTTATTTTTCACCTTACTAATTGCTTATGCAGTAATAGGACCGTTTCAAACAAATTTAACAGAAGACGTAAGGTATCAAAACTGTGAAATTGCATTAGGCTGATGTGGGTAATGGAAAGAGTCTTTACAGGTTGCATAGGCTGATACATCATTTTTCATTTACTTTGAAGGACCAGAGGTCAAATTGCTTTGCACCTACTTCGTGCAGCACTCGTGTGCATTTAAATCCTCAAAAACATCTTTTGCCTCCTATTTCGTCCCAGAGGCAGATGAGAAAAAGAATGCAAGCTCACAGCAACCCTGGCTGCACCAATTTGCAGTTCGTCGATCAGCTTGTTTGTTGTGCATTAAAATGATCATTTAAATCTTTCAGTTAGGAATGCTCAAACATATTCAGAACACAACTGCATGTTCCAGGAGTAAGAACACAAGAAAAGCTGTACTGGATAAGATCAAATGCCCATTTAGGACCAGCAAGGCTGGTGCGTTTTTTCCAGCAGTGAAGAGTGGCAGATGCCTAAGGAAGAACACAGGAAAGGGGCAGGATACTGGGGCACTGATACTGACACAATGGGAATTCATCTGAGCTCTCTTCCTTCCTCCAAGGGCTAACAGTTCACAGGTGACATTAGGGGGGATCTTTGCATTTAGCAGCTCTTGGTGTATTCCTTTCTTTGCTTTCTCTATTTGCTGCTTGGTCTCACACAGAAGTTTAGATCCAGGTCATACAACAAAGAGGCCCATAAGGTAACTATGCACTATATAAAAAGTGTATCTTCTCACTTCATTCGAATCTGTCACCTGCTGGCTTCGGCTAATGCCTCCAAAAGCTCATGGGGAGGGCAGTTTAATCAACCTGTCCTTAGCTTTCCAAGGCCATGCATTGTTTTCTAGACTGTTCTTCTATCACCCACAGATGTCTCTCCTCTGGACTCCTACTCCTCGAATTGAAGTAGTTTCATATCTTTTATGGATATGCTTCTGTGTGCTTCTGGCTGTTATTTACTGGTTTGGGATTATTTGGGATTAAATTTGCATATTAAATAAAAAATGAAGGCACACCATGGAACACACACACAAAGAACCTCTTTGTCTTCTGTGTTCCATCCCATCCTGGGCCAATCTGGAATTTCACTACCTTTATCCTCTCCCCCGACTTGGTATAGATTACTCATACCCACATATAAACCAGTCTTTCTTACCCTAAAGAACCCTTTCCAATAGAAGTAATGTTTAACCAAAACATAATTTAGAAAAAAGTCCCAATCACTTCTAGCTCCAAAAAGTTTTGAAGACCTTTCTGTTATTTAGGGTAGGACATATTTTTTTTTTTTGCAACAGTCCCTATGGCAGGATATTGGCTAACCCATTATTCAGTGTTCTTAAAATTACTTAGAGATGATTGCAAGTCGAGAAAAAGCTTTATACACACATCTGTAGCTAAATGTATAGTCTCACCTATGTTTTTAAATTCTTTAATGTTCTCTTTTCAGTCAGCTGTTAGGAAATGATACAATACTACAGCTATCTGGTCTGCATGAATTGAATAGCTGAAACAGCACGTTGTAACAGTGCAGCCAATGTATAAAATTCCACTATATTTTTTTTAAAACTGAACATGACAGCCAAATACATATTTCTTTTAAAACAATTAAAAAAATTGCCAACAAAAATGTCAATGCTGAGCTTTAATTTCACACATAGTCTGGGCATGATGAGGCGAAGATTAAATTTTATGGACAGTGTATTGCATTTGTAGCTTATTTTGATGGGCAAACAAGATAGAAGAAATTGCTGACTAAAATTTAGACAAGTACCCAACCGCACATTAACATTTTAGATGTAGAAACTGGCTTACTAAAGGGTAAACCCTTTTTTACAGGGCACATCCTTCTTATTGGTCTCTATATAATAATTTTATATAGCTCAGCATTATGCTGTTTCAAAAAATTAGTGTTTAAAGGATAAGAAAATGTTTTGCTTTCAGAATGAGGCACATTTATTTCTTCAGTGCTTGTAGAGAACAGCAGATTTTAAAATTAATTATTTACAAAGCATTTATGAGACAGGATTTATAAGCCTTAAATGGTTAGAAAATACTGTTTACATCCTTCTGATATATTCCTTGGAAATACAGTAAAGACAGACCCATGCAAGTTGGTTTATTTCTCATAATGTCTTTCATTTCTTGTGAATTTGACCTAATTTTGAGATGAGGAGATAGGGGGTCCCTGAAAATATGGGAGTTTTTGCCTTTGACACCTTATTTGTGCCTTTGATGACTAGCAGAATATATCTGGAAGAATAGTGTAATCTTTAGTGGAATCTTTAGGAAAGAAATGCTGGTTTTAATTTCAGGATGCATTGCATCCTGGAAAAATGTATCAGAACCCTTTTTCTCTTGAGCCACCATTACAAGCAAAGAATGCACTAAGTGCATGCAACTGGTTATTATTCCCTGTAGTGAGGAGACTCTCTGCAAAATAGGCATCACTATCTGATATACATCTGCCCACTCTGCAAATCTCAAAGTCATTTTCAGAGGCACCAAGGCAGCACTGAGAAGATATTCTGGCACTACAAAAGTAGTTGGTATCATCTGCTCATTAACTCTGAACATAGTCATGTGTGTGCAAAAAACAAACAAACATAATTGTATTCATATCCAAGTTACCATTGAAGAATTGATCAATGTTTCATGGAATCATTGAAAAATTTAAACTGGAAGTGACCTTTTCACCCTCTAAATTCCTGATCAAGGGCAGACTTGTTTCAAAATTCTCATCCAGTGTAAATTTCCAGAAGAAGGAAATCTTGTCTTATGGAACCTGAAAATATATCAGTTTTATGAGTAATCATAATCAACACACATACAATTCTAGAAATAATGATTACGATAAATCTAAATTTCATTAGTAAGTGATTAAAGCTGTTTTTATACTACATCTGACATAACTATTTTCTGAAAATAAAAACAATCCTTCCCATTCCACTTCTTCTATGTGCATTGACAATAAAGAGTTCTGAAATGGCTCTGAATGGCTCTTCTGGTACCGGCAGGATTTACAGGCCCCATTACAGAAAGTTATAGGTAATCCATATGGACTTAAGTGTCCTTGTTTTACTTGTTATTGTTTTTTGATCATCTACTCACAGGCAATTCCTGATTCTATGGTCATTTCTAATTTGCACAAAAGTGCTTCACAAGATCGTTAAGAGAATTGCTGGGGGTTCCTGAAGTCCATTCCCTATCTATATTTTTCTTTTTCTTTTTTTTTCTTGTTCTTTTTCTTTTCCTGTTTCTTTTTCTCCTTCTTTTTCTTCTTTTTCTTTTTCTTTTTCTTTTTCTTTTTCTTTTTCTTTTTCTTTTTCTTTTTCTTTTTCTTTTTCTTTTTCTTTTTCTTTTTTTTCTTTTTCTTTTTCTTCTTCTTTTTCTTCTTTTTCTTCTTCTTCTTCTTTTTATTCTTCTTCTTCTTTTTCTTCTTCTTTTTCTTCTTTTTCTTCTTCTTCTTCTTTTTATTCTTCTTCTTCTTTTTATTCTTCTTCTTTTTCTTCTTCTTTTTCTTTTTTTTCTTCTTTTTCTTTTTCCTCTTGTTCTTCTCTTTTTGTCGTCCCGTCCCCCCCCCTCCCCACACACACTTTATCTTAAGATATTTTTACCAACGGGGCAGCCATCACAGTTATTTCATAATTTAATGTTTCTTGATCAGCAAGTTTCTCCTATTTTCCATCCAGCATTTAATTTCCATTATTTAATTTATTTGTTAGTAGGTCCACCTCATGAATCATTGAGAAAACTGAGCTCCTCCTTAGAAACACCTACAGAGATGTCTGTATTTCTCAAATATCAAATGGCCAAACTGATGTTACACTGAACGTTAGTACTCCTCTATAATTTCAACCTTTCTCCCACTACTTTTTTTCTTCCATTTTTTTTAAGTGGATCAAATCTATAAAGAGGTATTTAAACAAGGGTACTCAGCATTTTTGAAGAGGACAGAAGTTCACAAATCTGATGAACCACGAAGTTCGTTCAAACCCTTTTTGTCCTTCTTAGCTCACTGCAGTTCTCTTGAATCATCATCAGCATAAAAAAAAATGTCAGCCAACACACTATTTGCAGGTCTGTGTATCTGCTTTCTACATTTTCCCCCTGTTTTTGGAAAGAATTGTTTTTGACTGCCTACTCATCAAGATGATTAGCAGCACAAAGAAAGCAGTAGTAAACCATCAGCTCTTAACTTTTATTAAGAAAATAAATTACCCTAGCAGGTAGTTTAGCATATACTGATAGAAAACATCAATCACAGTTTCTTCAGGGAAGCACAAAGTGCAGATGAGAGAAACAGTAGAGTATTTTGTGATGAGGAGAAGTGGAGGTTGATAAGATTTGTTTCATGCTTCTAGAATGAGAAGAATCCTGAGTGCAGCTACAGCCAAGGTCTTTGAGTTACGAGAGCTTCCCACTCTGCTGTTTCCAGAGGGAAAAAAAGAGAAGAAGAAGAAAAAAGCCAAGGTCTCAAACAATGCCAAAAATAATGTACGCACCATAAATCACCATGAATTTTAATTACAGTTTAGGAGTCCAGTGCACAACCTTCCACCAGCTATGTGACTGGTCAGGATAACAGGAAAGAACTGAATAATTTAAATCGCTTCTGCTCGGATGCGCATCTTTGCACATGCAGACCATCTGCTTTAACCATACCCATTTTACCAGGAGGAAAATAGTGCTTCTTATTTTACAATTTATTGTCCCATATATGTAATAAGCTTGGTAGCTCTCAGTTCTGACTTCTTCCTTGCAAAAGTAACATACTGGATTTTCATTATCTGTCAAACCGGAGTGAGGACAGCAACTATATGGACCAAGAAAACTATGGGCCTGGAGCTTGTCTGTTCCCACAGATCAGGGCTGAGTCATGGTGATGGGACAGTATCTGTAAGAAGTTATCTCTGCTGCAGCATTATAGATAAAATGAATTTAATTTTCCAAGCATCACTCTGGCACCTCCTTCTGCTACTAGAGTCACACAAGACTTTAGAGATAAATGTTATTGCCTCATGTATACAAAACTCATTCAGTACAAAATATCATGTGAGACATTCCACAGAATGGAATAGATATATTAAAGAGCTCACTGATCCTTGCAGAAAATTCCTAACAAGATCCTGCATTACTTAAGATTTAATTTTATCAGATATAAGACTCTGTCATTTTTTAACTCACTATTTTAGAAACAGGAAGGCTTATGCATCAAAGCTATGATTCCACCTTTTCTAGTAAGATCCTAAACATCCTCTTTGTTTCCAGTTGCCTTTCACAGCGAACTCTGCTTGCCTAGGAGTTTTAAAATTGGGGATTGGAAAGTTGATATTCAAGAAATTATTCACAGAATGACAGGCTCGCTTTGAATATGTTTTGTTTTATCAACATTCAGGGAGAGAAGAGGAAGGAGAAATCTTTGTAACACAGAGCAGGAGAATAGATAAAAAGAGAGCAGCAGGAAAAGAAGGCGTTTGCAAGTGCACTGTGAATACAGACACAGCTCACCTTCCTTTCTTGTCAAATAGAGAAGAATATGAAATAATTGGCTTACTTTGTATGAGAAAAAAAGACAGTTTCAATATTAAGAAATTCTCACAAGCCTAAGAATGGTTAGAAAATGGAGGCAGCTGCTGGGGAAGGCTGCAGAATCAATATTATTGGAAAAGTTCAAAGTAACGTTTAACACACTTCTATATTTGATGGGTCAGGTGAAATCAAACTGTTTCTGCCCATCTGGGAACTGAATGCTAATCATGTCATTAGTTTTCAAATACTAAGGATGGAAAACAGTACAATATAGATGAGCAATGATCTTCTTCCCTCAAGAAAACTCAGATTGCCCAATTTGTGTTCAGTGCCAAGAAGCCTGACCTAATGCACAGAGCTCCTGCCAAAACACAGAGAGCTTAGGGTAGGACAATTGTAAAGAGGCTGGAAGATGAAGGGTCAAAGTACAGGGAAAAATACATGTCAAAAGGTAGCATGGGATGTGAAGAAGAAGGAGAAAAGGGAGAGCAAGATACAGACAGTGTTGTCTGTATGATACTAGACAGTGGTTCTTTACTGGTATTCATATTCATCTCTGGAAAATTTGGCTTGTTCTTGAGCTTTTTTTTTCATTACTGCGGTGCTAGATCACAGCTGAGAAGAGCTTATGGAAACTACTCTGGAACTGGTGAATTCTGGAGAAGATAACTGGTGGGGATAGGCTCCACACAAATGAGATACCAAATGTGCAGTGGTGCTGCAGGAGAGATAACAGAAAATAGCCATATCCAAACAAAAGGAATGAGCTGTTCAGGACTCCATTCAACCCTCAAATTCCTATTCCAAAAAAATGCTGAAATGTGTTTGGGGCACAACTGTACCACAAATGCATTAATCATTAAAAAATGTTCTTTGTATAAGGGGAAGTTCACAGCATTAGGGAGATAATACACAATTATCTGACAAAGAAAGGATGTGAAAAATACAAGTCTTTCCTAACTGAGATCAGCTGAACTAGAATTCCAGCACAGATTGCTGTTCTTACATTGCGCTTCAACAGAAATGTGCTGGAATCCTGTTAGATAGTTTGTACCATCCTGGGTACAGACTGGATAATTCACAGCAGACCTTACTTACATGATCTGAGAGAGACCTAGAAACACTGAAGAAGAAGAAAAACAACAACAACAACAACAATGACAACAACAACAAAAACAACAACAACAACAACAACAAAAACAACAACAACAACAAGGCAGGCCTTTGAACAGTCAGGCTTGGGAGAAAAACATTGTTCCAAACACTTTATAGCACCTCATATCTCTTCCTTTACTGTTTTTGATTTGTGTGAGTTCTCTTGGCATTCCACATTGCTTGTTGTAGAGCTAACAGTCCACATCATCAATTTGGATTTGATCATAATTATTACTGCTACCCTTCCTATTTTTCTCAAGGGGCAAAACTACTGACCTCTAACTAAACTCTCTTCTGTGAAGTTCTGTTTAAAGATATTCCTGAGTATTTCAGCATTATGACAACCACAGTGAGAGGAAAATGAAAATAAAATAGTGGGAGTGGGTAATTTACTATTAAGAAAGCAAACAAACTCAGAATAAAAATTTGGTTTCCTAAACTTTTTGTATCCCATTATTTTGCCACATGCATATTCAAAACACCATTCCAGCCTGGAGAACGAGCTCTGCTTGTCCTTCACAGGCCAAGGAAGAGAGGAATCTCTGCCCTTGCCTTGCATCACCCAGAACACTGTCATCACTGAACTGAGGCACTGGATGCTCCAGGGATTCAGTAATTTCCGCTGCCAAAATCAAAAAGGATTGCCTTTCGATACACTGTATGGGCCAAATCCATTAATTCCCGCGGTCCTTCAAAGTGCTGAGGACTGGCAGGAGCCAGAAGGAGGACATTGGAAGGATACTTACCAGTGTTATGAGGCAGAGAAAATTTTCTTTCATAGCTCTGGCTGGACAGCCTGACAAATTTACTGCAATACTGATGGCTGGATTTAGGGCCAGGAAGGAGAGTGTTTTTCTCACGTTGGATCAGAAAATATTACCTGTGTTTTGCCTTCCCCTTCCAAATTCGATGTTGACTGCTTGTGAATGTTTGAGAGTACTGCCTGGCTTTTCTGGTGGCATCTCACACTGCCCTGCCATTTCTACAGGGCAAATAAACTGTTGGTCTTCCTAGAAAAACATGCTTTCCTTGTTAGACTCAGGATCGGATAATTGGCATAAGAATAGCACCCCATGACAGCTGAAATGATAGGTTTGAGTGCTTTCAGAGTTCTTTTTGGCCTCTGTGAAAATGAGGCCTCTGTGAAAATGTGTCAGAGTAATTCTTCACGCAAAACTCCTTACAGTATAAATAAGCCGTGACTATTTGCTTTGAAGTTTTGATCTTGCCTACCCTGATTCTGGTCTCCTATAGCAGTGAGCAGAATGACACTGCTGAGATCTGGTTTTAGTAAGTGATGAGTAAAATTCTTGTAGTGCAATGCACTGTTCTACCTCCACCCTCTCTTAACTCTGCAAAAGCACCGCCTCTGCAGTTTCGCCACTCCTGATCTATGCGGGTAACTTCACAACCTAGGCACCACACATACTACAGAATTATTCCCTAATGGGAAATTGTACGGGATGGTGATAATTATCTCATCACTTTCATAAGTGTTAACTGGATTCCTGCTGTTATGATTTAGAAGTTTTTCTATGTTCCTACTGCCCTTCCTATAATCATATCTTCAGAGCTGCCTTTTAAATATGAAATAACCTGCTGAATACATATTGGGATACAGATTTGAAAAGAATGTCACTGCTATGACTTTCATTTTTGTATATGAGGAGGTAGTACCTCCAAATTGTAAAAAACTCCAAGACTGCAAATATGAAATAATTTCAAATAAGAACAAATAGTAGCTCAGAAAATATCAGAAATTTGCCTACAAACAGAGAAAATGATCAAATCTAAAATGTATATTTGTCACTGATCACAGATCGACATGTATGCCTCTGAAAGAAAAACAAATCATAAGCTAATATACACATTGTAAGGAATTTAACTTATCCCCGCTCAGGCTATTTAACATAATGTATTTTTATTTCATGTTTATTTTGTGAAATCACTTGATTTTATCTTATGACTGCTGTCATAAAAACAGCTTTTCCTGGTGAATAACATTTGGAACAAAGCCAAAACCTGATCTGGCCCTTATTTTTCTAGGATTAAGCAAAGGCGGCATAAGCTCTCAGCACTTTGTAACACTAAATGATAAATCCCAATTTATCACTGGTAATCACTTTGAAAAGTGACCACCTGAATGAAATAAATAGCCTGTGTGATTACAGATATAGCATCATCATGCAAGGGCAGGAGAGTGAGGGAAGCAGATGCCTTCAGTCTTATAAAAGCAATCAAGAAACTGAACACATCAGAGATGTCAAAGGAAGAGATGGGACTGCCTCATCTAAAATCTCCAAGTTGCAGTTAGGGCCCTTAGATAATTTAATATCTTCCCCAGGGAGAGGGGGCTCACTCTGTCCAGGTGCTTTTATTCTCCCTCCATTTCGGACTAACATAACCACACAAATAAAACAAAGGAGATAGTGGGAAGAGGAAGCACTGCACAATTGTGCATTACAGAGGATGCTTGCCACTGAATTGACATGAGGCAATAAATTCTTTGCCCAGATAAAACCCTTGGCATTAGAAATCAGAAGCATTTGGGTAGAAGAAAAGAAAGTAAAAAGAAGGAAGGAGGAGTAGACACGAAAAGAGGATAGAACAACTTCAGCAAAAATTTTGGCGGAGGTAAATGGAAGAAGGGATATTTCTGAAGACATGGGGTAAAGCTTAGTGAAAGAGAATAGGCAGAGCACACTTCATTAGAGGAAGTCTGAAATGGAAATTTATATCTCTCTTTGCATTACTGAGTTTTCAGGTTTCTCTTCCCCCACGAATATCCAATTATATTTTCTCACTTCACCTGCATTGTCCTCCCAATGAATTTCACCATGCCATGACCTCCACAGAACTGTAGACGCTGAATTCTCATAAAAATCCATGTGTACTATCGTCTTCAGATTTGCATGCCATGTTATTTATGTCCTTTCTCAATATGTTCAATGAGATGTTAAGCAAGTTTCAACAGAAAGGTGACCCACATAGCACTTGGCATGTACCATCTGCCTTTGGGACAGGTATTTATCATTATTCATTATGCCTTGTTTCCACTGAGCAACTGTTTTTCAGCCTACATGTCAATATTACTGTCAGTGGCAATATGATGCTATAAACAAAATTTCATGAGATAGAACACAGTAAAACCTCGTATATTATACCACCTGGCTTCTGTTTGTCAACAAGTGTTGTCATTCCACTGAGGAAGCAATCCATTCTGACAAGATAGAAATATTGTTTTATTTCTTGTTTTCCTTTGTCAGTGAAATGAAGGCCCAAAAAAGAGCTTCAGAGAAAAAGTGACTCAGGAAGAGCCCTGATCTCCTCACTCCTAACAGAGTGTCCTCACTACTGGGCAGCTGCATCCTAACCCTCTGTGCTTGCCATCCTCCTGATCGATTAGCCCTGATTTGACAGATTGCCGCTTTTGACAGGAGCTTGTTCTCGTCTTCCATCCACTCACACTCCTTCCGTCAAGGCAATAACAGAATACCTAAGGAGGCCTGGCTGCTGGGCAGACCTCTGTTTGATACCCTTCAGGCTGAGCAAGAACCTCTATCTTCCAAGGTAACTGCCTAAACCTTAAACTCAAGTTTTGGAGTCTGCAGTTTCAGGTTGAAAGCAAATCTAAATGATCACAGAAAAGTTGCATTACATGTGAATTGCATTCCTCAGTCTTACAGAAATCCGTATCATGCTTTCTTCTTAATATTTAGTTTTCTTCAAGTGCATTCTTTATAATCCTTGGTCATTTTTTCGCAGGCATTTTAAAAACTTGTGGTGTAATATGTATTCCTATTTCTCTGGGTAGGACAAATGGAAAAGTTCATTAGTACAATGAGAAGAATGTATTTTTTTCTTTCTATTCCATTTTTTTTTCAGCATAATAGGTATTATAGCAGGAATACAGTAATTTTGTACTGCAACTGGACAGAAAGAATGACTCCCCTGCTGCCCTTGAGAGCAGAACATATAACTTTAACCTCACTGTTTTTATTCACTATAAACCACAAAGCTATAGAAGTCAGCTTGAGGAGAAATTTGACATTTCTCCTCAAGTTATTTGAGCTTTTCACTTAATTCTACTTAATTATTTATCTGTATAATCAAATCTGCACAATCTCCCCAGAAGAAATAAATGACATGGTTTAGATATGCAAAGGATGCTTAGTTTCTGAGAAAGAACAAAGCTTTTACAAACTCCTCCTGAGAGAACATAGCATTGGAGAAAGATCAAAGGAGAAAACCCAATCCAATATTATTAGATGGATTAAATTTTACGTGTAATCTTGCGGTGGTATTGCTCAAGTTTCAGCATCAGAAAGGTTTTGTGAGCATTCTCAAGAGAAAAAGAGAGCAACCAGCATGATTTGTTCACAATATGTTCCAAGGCCAGGAGATCTGCAATTTGGAACTTTCTGTGTGTTTCTCAGCACCCTTATCCTCCCAGTGTGAGAACAAAGCCTAATGCTCATTTGGAGGAGGCAGAGCTGCAGTCCTTAAAAAGGGATGCTTTAAGCTCTTTTCTAGGGATTTTTATGATGTGATTTTGTTCCCTTAGGGATTTGAAGGAATAGTTTCTGTGAAAAGTCAGTTTGGTAATCTAAGCATGTTCCCTCGTAACAGTTCTGCCTTCTTTATGGTCTTTAATGGGCTCAGTCATATTTCTCAATGTTTTTAGATATGGGAGGGAGATTGTTGTCGCCTTGACATAATTGTCTCCCATCATTACTCTTCCATCAGTCCTTTTAGGGCAAGAGCAGTTGCCACCCTCCAAGCCTTCCCTACCTGAGTGCTGCCTGCAACTTGAAACTTGTGCACTTCCAGCTTCTCGCTGTAACTCAACCCGTGCATGTGAAGAATTTCTGCTTCATGAAACTGTTTTTCCTACTATTTTACTAAAAAAATTAATATCTACTGAGTTTATAGAGCAGTAATTGCTATATCACAGCCCTGTCATCATCTGTTTGTATTTGCTCTGGTGAGTGTTTACAACAAGAATGATAAAAACATTGTAAGTTGTGACAGGGGACACATTTATTTGCTGCAAGCATATGTAAAATGTTTATTTTTGCTGTTGTGTCCCAGTTTGATACATAAGGTTTTACATTATACATTGAAATATGAATGTGTCCCTGGTTGTTTTAGTCTACATGTGGGAGGTTAATAGTGACAAAGCTAAGTGACAATAAAGGAGCAAAGCAGGGCCCTGGGGACATAAAGAAATATTGATTTAAAATGTAGAGCCTCTTCCTAAAAAACATTTTTGTGGGACATAAAAGACTACATAGCAAAAATAAAAGGAATAGACGTGCTTTTGGATGGACATCTGTGACAGAGATTATTTTCTTTGTTTCTGGGAGATTATAGCAAAAGCATATAATGTCTGCCATAACGCATTATCACAGTTAATCACATTTCACAAGTTATTGTTTCTGCAAAAAGCAGTGCTTTTCTCGGACCTCAGGGGATTTGGATATTTCTCAGAAAACTCAGATACTGTACTCACTGAGAAGTGCATGCAATGTCTGGATTTGAGCAATTTAATATTCCTCACACAAAAGAAACACTCAATGTCATGAGGAAGTGCTAAAGGATGGTAATGTAGCTATGTATTTAAAATTTCCATTTAGGATCATCACAGTTCATCTTCACAATTTTGAGCTAACTGGATAATATAAACTAAGGAAAGCTGTCAAGTCTTATGTCAAAAAACCCCATGCTCTGCTATCCCAGAGAAGTTATGAACTGAAGCACATTTTGCACTGGGATACCCACAAAATGTGATAGAGATTTATGGGGAAAGAGTTAAGCAGCTCAGAAACTAGAAAAAAAATATGGAAATTTAGTTTGGAAAGTCATTCTGATGAAAGCATTAGCTTGTCAGTCTCTCTTGTTTTCATCTTGAAATATCATTCTCAGATGAGTGCATTAAAACATTGTTTCTGTTAGAACTACACAATTTAATGGTAAAAATATTCTGATAATGCAAGTGGATTTGACCTTAAATAACTTATAACTTCAATCTTCTTTTTATTACACAAGTCATCAGCCTGCTTAATTTCAGCTTAGCAAATCACTACGTAAATATATAGTAGATTTTCTACCTAAACAGAAACGTGTTTTGAGTTTTTGAAAAAGGGGCACCACTTTCTTGATTAGGCTTAATGATAAAATATGCAGAGTCAAATATGCCACCTGAATTCCAACTCTGAATTGACAGAAATGCAGAGCAGTGTTTCATACGCTTAATGAGAAGAGAAGAGAAAGAAGAGAAGAGAAGAGAAAGAAGAGAAGAGAAGAGAAGAGAAGAGAAGAGAAGAGAAGAGAAGAGAAGAGAAGAGAAGAGAAGAGAAGAGAAGAGAAGAGAAGAGAAGAGAAGAGAAGAGAAGAGAAGAGAAGAGAAGAGAAGAGAAGAGAAGAGAAGAGAAGAGAAGAGAAGAGAAAATAGGTACTTGATTTGGAAGGCTAGAGATACAGCTGGCAGTGATGATTCACTCCATATGTGGATTATAAGACTTGGTGGAATGAGGAGGCTTCTCTGAAGATTTGCAGAGAGACACAGAACAAGAACATCCAAAATGACAGTTCTTGGAGACAGAATTAAATTTTGACCTTGAAATAGATGGCACAAGCTAGTCTAGGGACTAATGGAATGACCTGCAGCTCGTTACTAGATGTTGACAGACACCAGAAGGCTCTTCATGAGACCAAAGTCCCAGTGACAAGAAACTTGAAATGAAGTTAACAAATGGATAAAAAGATTGCTGGCTGACTAGCAGCATACTGTGTGTGCTGGCTTCAGTCTTGGGTCCTGTGTTTCTAACTGCTATTTGCTAAATATCTTCAGAATGACAGATGATATACTGAGAGTTAAAGCTCTGAGAAAAATATCTAACAAAATGAAACAAAGTAAAACACAAATAAACAAAATAAAACCAAAAACAAACAAATAAAACCCCCCAAAACAAATAAACAAAAAAACCCAACAAAAAAAAATATAATCAAGAATTAGGGACCTTATTCAGTTGATATTTGCCTTAAGCTAGCATCCCGTGAGCACTTTGGTGTCCACAGAAAGAGAAACTGACAATTCTAAGGATATTTTATTAAGGATAGCATTTCGCACTGAAAAGAAATAATTTAAAGGATGAATTGTGCCTCGTCTTCATTAACAAGAGATCATTAACTCAGGTGTAGATGTCTGTATCTACCTCTGAGCTTGCTTTCCACTTAAAAGAAGAGCTAGGTTAATAACTAAGAATTTCTAAGACAGACTTAGTACACTACTGTTATGATTTTATGAGAATTACACAACCCTGATTTCTATTTAGTGAAAATTATTGTCTCTTGCTATTTGGTAGCAAGATAGATGTGCAAAATTCTCCATCTTCTTTATCTGTAATGGAAGAACTCGGAAACTGATCAGGTACTCAAGTTTTTCTTTGAGAAGTTGTCAGTAAATAATTTATTTTGTCAAGATTATCTCCTTTGAAATTTTTTCATGTACACAGCATATTTTTATAAGACCAGGTGTGCAAAATTAATTTATTACTTTTGGTATTGGTACCTAAGAGAGATTTTATTATTCAGGTTTTACTTGCATTATTAAGTTTTCCCTGAAAAAAACAGATGGCCTTAACATAGTTTTCATTTGTTGTAAGTTTGCAAAACAAGAAGTGAAAAGCATTTGCTTTTTACACCAAATTCAACAAGTTAAATTGCCAGAAAAAAGCTCATCTTCAGAACATACAGCATAAATGATGCCTGGTACTGTTTAATTTAAATTTCTTCTAGCTGAACAGCTCCAAATCATATCATCTTAGACGATATGATCCAAACAGCATTCTATAAAGGAACACGGCATATCTTTCTTCCTACTGAAAAGTATGGTGTCTAAATTGCTTAGGTTTCTACCAAAGCTGGGTTAGATTGATGTTTCTTTGAATTGGCTTGCAGGATGTAAGGGTGGCAGGCACTGACCCCTGGCTTCTGGACTCACAGAGGGGAGACCTGAGGACATTTAAACCTCATAGCTGCACCTGGTTGATGACCTTGAAAGTGATCATTTCTCTTCCTGCTGTGTACACCTTTCAGCGGCTGTTGGGTAACCTGATTCCTATTTTGCAAATGGACGCATCTGACTCAGAGAAAAACCTTTCAATTAGCAGGTAACCCAAGGCTTCTCTGGAGTGCTCAGTTTTTATCTTTGCCTTTTTCAGGGAAGTCTGGGTGCTTCTCAGCCTTTGGGACTACCTTTGTTTTGGTTTTTGCTGTCTTTAATTTATTGGAGGTTTTCCAGTCCAATTCTTAGTTGAATATGTGAATATGATGAATTTTATACACACATTTATAAATAAAATGATAGCTGGAATTCTTCGCACAGTGCCACATTTTGAAAAAAAGAGAAATTGTACAAAGTATATTTTCTCTTTCCTACACTTTTTTCTGGTAGTCTTCTCACTGGCAGGCATGCAAATTCTTCATGTCCTGCCACAAAGTTTTGGCATATTCCACTATCCATTCCTGTTTTCCATCATAGTGAGTGTGCTCCAAGGGGGCTATAATATCATTTTGACTGCTTCACTTGATATTGATGCATTAATGCATTTGTCAATGTTATTTTTGAGAGGTGGGGGGGTCTTCTGCTCTATTCACACCCTCCAACAAATCCAGATCTGAGTCAAATCTGTCCCTCTCATGGCCACCCCCAAAACTGCTTCTGGTACCTAATGGCAAAGAAAGAACAGTTACCTCACACGGAGATAGAAGGCAGGGTTGTTGTTTTTGGGCTGTTCTGTTTTTTTTTTTTTTTAGTTTTACTACTTTGAATGCATTGTATAAGCTTTAGGAACTAGGGATGCTAATTCACATTAATCAGCCGAACATTTTCATGCACCCTTTTTGTTGATTGACTGAAAGAAATTTATAATTGACTGAAATCCCTTGACAGCAAGGAGGTGTTTCATGTGAATAACAACTGATGTGTCTTCTGTATATTCAAGCAGCACTGACTGAGTCACAGATGAAATGCCTTAGCCAGAAGAAAGTAATCTTTGTTTTTAATTTCAAAATTCTCAGTATATTTACCTCCGTTTTTTTGCTAGATTTGTATATCTAGGAAAGTATGAGTTGCCTACTCTCTAAGAAAAATAAGACAATTATTGAAGTCAACAAAACATGAAGGTTAGATAGTGTTAGCATACAAAATAGCTGGGAGAAACCAGTATTGGGAGGAGCACAGGAGCATTTAGGCAGTGTAGAAAGCACTGGGATTTGCTGTTCATGTATGCAGCAGACGCTCTTTAGAACATATGGTGTGGTACTCGGTGTGAAAAGCATAAAAAGTAGTGCCTTGAAATTTGCCGGCCTCAGAGATGCACCTCAAGAAATGAATCAGTCTATTCTCAAATTCTAAACAGAAAGGTTTGGTAATAATTTGTTGGTCCTTACTTTTTAGCAACTGTCATCAAGCTTTCTGATCTGTAACACTAGGAAGAAAAATGTAACCACTTTGGTGGAAAATACATTTGAGGATTAATTTTTACATTGTTCACTGCTATTCAAGATGTTGTCTGAGTCCCATTTAAAATATTAAATCATTAATATTAAATCAGGACATTTTTACACACTCTCAATGTCTTTTGTTTAGAATATCTGTAGCCTATGAGAAACAAGAAGGCTGCATTCTCTGAAGACCAGAGAAGTTAACTCCGTAAAGAAAAGAAAAAAAATGACTCTGTTTCATGAATCATGGTAAGCAGAAGAGAAATTAATTTGACCTGAATTCTTGGAAGCTGTCTGAAAATTTTAATTTTTTACATAAGATATAGGAAAGTGCCACGCAGACCAGCTCCCACTTTCTCCTTTCTCAGACAAATTTCTGTAATCAAGTGGCCAGACAATCAAAAGCAGTGTTTGGTATTGAATTCCAGAGGGAGGAAAAGGAACTTTAATGAATGCAGTGTTTCCACATTATAGGGTGTGGTGTGACTTATTTCACCAGTATATCACTCCTCATCTTTGTTTTTCGCCCCAGTGTAAGTCAAGTTTGGTCCTCCCTTTCCACTCAGAAGGAAGGATGCCTTCTGACTGAGGTTGGTCTCCATTGTGCTGACTCACTTGTTTATGCAGCTGTGCTCCAAAATCATTCCTTGGAATGACCTGGTTTAAGGAAAAAGAAAATGCCATCATCCCACTTTTCACAAGGAAAAATCAAAAAGTATGCTTTCCTTGGCTCTCTTACATGATTTTTTTCTTCTTTTCCCATGCCTATAATCAAAAAAGACATCCTAAATGCTAAAAGGTGTTGGCTTTTCAGTGAGTTTCTTGAAACAAAATGACCGTGGCATATACAACAAATAATGAATAACACTATATGGCAATTCATTTTGACAATTACACATAAATACATTAAGGGAAATCACACAATTTCCAAGAGAGTTTGAGGCATAAAATATAAGGAAGATACTTGGCTCAATAGAAAAATTGCTTATCTGACTCTAGTAGTAACACATTTAAGAGATTAATTTCCTCTGCTGAAAGCTCTACTGCAATGGTAGATCTGTCCTTTTCCTCCCCTGTGAAATATGGAAATGTGCCTGCAAAGATTTGTGAAAATAAACAGCCTTCTTTGCCAAGGAAACCATAAGCTGAAACTGTCCTGATTTTATATCTATACGGATTGCAATCCATACCCTCCAGAAATCTATTGTTTGTTATCTTAAACACATGTGAAGAAAGGTATTGTTCAAATGCATTGTTTAAACAGGACTTTCATTTGTTATGTCACTTTAAGGCTTCTTGAGGGAGCTGTCTGTAAATTGCTACTGGCAAACCTTAAAAGATGGAAGGGAAAAATGTGTTATTTATTGAGTGTTGACTCTGTGTCAAAAACATACTGTTCCCCAAGAGAGAGACTTGGTTTATATTAGATGATATAATACAAGCACACAAATTTCCTGTAGAACAGCAAAAGGATGTTCAACAAGGTGTCAAAATATAGGGTGCGTGGTAGACATTCAATTTATAGTGGATAATCTCTAGAAAGTGTGGTGGAAAAATATATATTAAAGAGGGATTTGAAACAGCAAAGGCATAAGAGGAAAAGCAGAGATATGGAGATGAACAGAAGAAAAAGTCTCCACCGAGAGAACACTTTTCAGTTACCTGAAAGTTCAGTATTATTGAACTGTTCTTTAACAAGAAAAACATTTCAGATTCTTTCAACACTCTGGTAGTGGCTTGTGAGAAACCTCTGCACTCCATGATTTACACATTTCTTACACTACTGAGTAAAGGGGCACATATTAAAAATGCATAGACTTACGTGGATCTGAATTTATTTGCATAAAATTAAAGGAGGAGGTTGTAGGTATTTTGGCTTTGACTTCGAGTTTTGCAATTTTTTCAGAATTTCTGACTCTCCTTTGCATACATGCTGTCTCATTAATACCTCGACCTTCACTCTTACCTCTGTATAGCCAAAGAGCTGTGGAGGAAAAAAGTGCAGTAAAAAAAAAATTATCTGTGGGAAAGTCGTGGTTGATCAGATGTGAGAAAAAATGAGATTTCCTGTATGTGAGAGATTCTAGTATTCTTATTTACTTATGCTCCATATAAGACATCTTGTGCCCTCCTTTACTCTCTCACCAATATTGCTCCTCTAAAGTACATGGAATCTTATTTCAATATTTCTATCACAGTTACAGATTTTTGCTGCCCTGACACAGGACACAGATGCTTTCTCTCACTCAGAAAAATGTCTCCAAAATTTTCTGAGCACACCTGTCCATTTACCAATCCTTTATCACTGTCCTTCTTAGAGTTCATGGTTTCATGAGGACTTTGTGGACAGAGAAGCTCAGGAGTTCTCAGCCAAGGGTCAGGAATGACGTTTTAGGGACAGAAGTAAAAAGGAGTCCAGCTGCCCATCAGTGGTGAATTTTGGTATTGTTTACAGAAGGAGGTAGAAAGTTTGCCCATCTAGGGTATCTGAGTTGATCCATATCAATGCAAGACACAGGAAATGCATTTTCTCTTAGCAAAACCTGCAGGCAGAGTAGGTCTGAGATGCACTTTTTACAGTGTGTGTGGCTTTAATGCTATTTCTTCTGTGCTATCATTTCTGTGATAAATTAATTCCAGCACATAAAGTCTGTGACTTGTAACATAACATTGATGAAAGTATGCAAGAGAGTTTTAGGGGGTTGTTGTTGGTTTGTTTGTCTGTTTGTTTATTTGTTTGTTTTTTAAAATAAAACAACCCACTCAGAGTAATTTTTAACTCTTCTAATTTCTGAGAAAACCAGGTTCAAGCAACAACTCTTCCAAGGCAAGAGCAGTGTCTCAGAAATACCTTTTTTCCTAGGAGCACTATCCTGGCAAATCTGGGAAACTTCTTCCTTGTTCACTTGGAAAAACAGTGCAATGTGGGTAATCTACCTGAATTGGCCAGATGGTTTTAAACAGGAGGGAAGGAAACAGAACAGTCATAAACATCCCATGACCAAATATCATCTCCTTTTTCTTCCACAGTCTCACTAATAGAGAATTAATGTGGTATGTGGGAGGTTCCCATTGAATTCAGTCCTTCTCTGGGAAGGATTTCACACATATTAGGACTCCAACCAAATTTATTGTAGGATATTCTGAACTAGGAAAATGTTCTTAATAAGGTTATTTTGTTTTATACAAATAACTAAGCATGGCAGGAAGAATTAGAACAGATTTTTCACCCTCTGATAGTGTCTGCATGTCTTGCTCCCCATCCTGTTATCTAAACCATTTGCTATTCTTTCTTCCCTGCTCCCTATTCATAATAGTTCTTGGACTGGTGGACTACAGGAACACTGCTACTTCTGGCCAGAAATATCTTCCCTGGAGGAGGACAGTTTTGTAAAAACTCCTCTTAGAGTGTCCCCAGGGGACCATAATGAGACACTTCATGCGTAACTAAGCTCACACTCAGTAGATACTTCTATCTACTCTTTTCAGTTAACTGTTGAAAGTAATCATAGAGCGTAAATAGCGTCCGCATGTGCCCACGTGAAATACATCACGGCTGTCATCTCAAAGGTGTAATTTTATTAGCTTAAATACCTGGAGTACTTGTTCACAAACTGGACTACCATTAAGTATCTAGATAATTACACTCTTGAGCACATCAATCACCTATAGATAGTGTAAGCACCACCATCACATTGTTAAGACTTCCATTATTCTGAGTGAAATGGAAACACAATGTCTGTGTGTCCTTTCTCCTTTGCATTTTTAAGGACAGTTATGATGCTGTGAACCCATTCCAGCAGGGACAAAATAGCTCTGTTAAGATTTCTGGATCAGCTCCACCTCACCTGTAATCGAAACTCTGATCTTAATCAAATAGGTTTTGATTTTGCATGGATTAACTGACAACCAGGTGAGGAGTTAATTAAGCAAGTTTGCTTTGATAAATTTTAACTTTTTCAGTTCCATGGAGTGCAGTCATACAGGGTTTTTTTTCCTCCCCCTGCACTTCACTTTATTTGTCTAAAGTTCCCAAACCAAGGAAAACAAACTTTACAATGGTTTCTAATCAATATTTTCTTTGCATCCTTGCAACCAACAGCACAGGGTGACAATGTCATATTCAAGATAAATGGGCTTTGGAAATGCACTTTTCCTGTATAATTGAAAACAGAGCTACACATTAAAAAAGCATTTTCTTTTCGATGTTCTCTTGTACAGGGGAAATTGTCTGGCAGAATGCGTCTAGGTTTGTGCTTCAAAGAGGCAAGAACCTTTCTGATCTCTCCCTACATATGGTCCCCTTCCCTCATGCTCTCTAGCAATTTATTGCATTTTTCCAGTTCTCCCAAACCAGAAATTCTGTAACTTTTTTTAAAAATTAAATTTGATCAAAACCTATTATTTAAAAAATAATCTTTTACAAATATTTAGAAAAAATTATTTCCAAAAACTAATTTTGCTAATTTTTTCTATTGCAAACATTCATGACAGCAAAGAGGCTTAGAGAATGTTTTCCATTCCTCTTTTTTACTATTTTAAGCATTCATCTTATAGAACTGTTGCATTATTCATCTGTACCACCTGACTTTAAGGTTGTTTTATTCTTTAATACTATCTATGTTTTACAGTAATAATAATGTAATGATTTCTTGGAAAGAAGTATTTTGCTCACATCACTGATTTCTATTATAGCTTATCTTGCCAAATAGTTAAAATATATTTTGACTTCAAGTCTGCATGTTTTATGTTCAAATATTGTGCAGGTATTAGTTTTACAGCCAAAAGTACTGGTTTAAATATAATAGTCATAATTAGCTTTTTCTATTAGTTATAGAATTTACCCAGACAAGCTCATATTATCTCAAGTTATTCTATTAATTTTGTACGGTTTTTTTTCAGGACAATATGAACAACAAGATGGAACGTGTCTTGCAGAGGGGCTGTATGACCAGTATTCTAATCATGTCATGCTATTTTCTGTTCCCTAAATGCATCGCTTGTACAGGTGAAGGCTGTAGACCAGGCATTGGGAGATGTGCTTCTTTCAAGGAAAGTGTTGGCAAAGGCACAGAAAAGAAATGTTGTTACACAAGCATTTTCAACCTTTTCCCTTCATTCATTGTGTAAACTTTACCTCCAACACTCGGCTTACACCTCTTATCATGCTAGACCACAGCCAGGGGAGAAGATGGTAGCTGAAAATCAGATCAGATAAAGAAAGAAGCAATTGCTTGGGTTAAAGAATCAGAGCTTCTGATTCTATGCCTGCTGCCTTGGCTGAGCATCATTTTTCTCTGTTCATTGTTCAACTGGGAATCTTATTAATCTCCCACAGTTTCTTTAAGTCCACATAATGGCAACAGAAAAAAAAAAAAACTGCCTTGGATTTTTGCTAAGATGTGTGTTTGAGGTTACTGTTGATAGCTGCTCAGATACCTGGTCCTTAACATGTTATAGTATGACGGTGAGAACATCCTTAAAGTCCACAATTACTCTAAATTAGTTTCTAGTCTTTGGCTTTAATACATAAATAATTACAGTGCTTTCTGGATCTCAATAAATAGATAAGCTGTAAACATTTCTGGTAAAATTCTAGAACTGGAGTATCTCAAATCTCTGTCTCCATTTTTGAATTATCCTCCAGTCATTGCAGAAACAGGTCAGAAAACTGCAATTTTTTCACTACATGTTGAATAAGAAATTCCAGTTTCATCCCATGTGTCATGAGAATTACTGGAGAGGTTTGGCAAGAATGAATTAGCATATTCTTAGGACCTCAGATTTGACATGAACATTAATCCACTGACCCTTTACTGTTGAAAAAGCATTTATTGCATGAAGAAAAGGTGATATTTGACAAAGGGAACCCATTTTTCTTGTCTCTGGAAGATGATTTTGAAGGAGGCCGTGGAAACAGCAACAATAACTAAACCATAAACTTGTAGGAGCACCTGCTTTAATCAGATAGTAGAGACAAGGTACTTTAACCTTACCCTGTTGGTTTTGCCAGCATAGTTGCAGTGTGTTTAAAGTAAGGGCTTTTAAGTCTTATGTGCCTTGTAAAGTCATGAGGTTTCTAGGGCTCTCAAAGAAACAAACCAATCTTCATTTCTGCTATTGTTAAGGAAATATTCTCCCAATTCTTTTTATTACAAATTTATCTTCTCCTTTATTTACATTCTCCAGAGCCTCTTGCATGATTTCTTTCTGTCAGTAAAACCTCAGTTTGTATGTACCAGGAAGGCCATGATCATTCTCATTCAGTTTTATTCTGGCCTTGCATGGCCCATTTTCAGCACAGAGATCAGCTCTGAAATTTAAGTAGTACTTCAAATTCAACCACTGTGCCACACTTTGATTTAGCTGTTAATGTCCTACAGAGAATGTCACTCCCCTATTAGAGCTTGAGTAATTTTAAGTTGCTACCTCAGATGCATTTACATTGCACAAGGCAGAAATACATTTTGATTGACAAGGAGATGTTTTTCCTGGAAAAGTCCTGAATGTAAACTTGACAAATGAACAAACATGGAATGGAGATCACAGGAGAAAAACAACTAGGGAATAGCATGAGATTTTTTACAAAATTGCTTTCTGATAAAGTCACATTTCAAGCTGAATGATTAGCACTTACTCAGCAGATCACCATGCACTGACCTTGGTAGTATCACCAGGGTCAGATTTGCATACATATTCACATGCATGAATAATTCTCAAATTTTCCATTACATTAGGCACACACAGGTTGTTTTTATTTTTCTCTATCATGCATGAATGTCTTCTCCATATTCCTTTTGAAATGAAAAAGGTAGGTTCACTCTTAGAGTAACTTAGCACACTGGTGCATTTTCTCCTTACAGCTGCCTGAAAAGCCCACTTTCACACTAAACCTGATTTTTGTAAAATGATTTCCCCTTCTTCTGTAGTCATTAAGTAATGGCAAAACATTGATCATCCATGCTTGGGACGCGGTACCACCTGCTTTCAAATCATTGTCACTGATTGATATTGTGGAAGAGCATGATACAGCCTATCATGCCATCAGGTATTACCTATTAATGCTAATAGTTGTCCCAGAGCAGCAGTGGAAAAAAGGCAGGATTCTTTCTGCAAAAATAAGGTGGGAGATAGGGAATATTGTTTCTTCTGCTCAGACTCGTCACTTAGCAACACATGGAGATACCATATTCTATAGCAATTGGAATATTCTATACACAGAGCTCCTTGTTCATCTAATGCCTTCTGTAAGTTTTTGTTTTCAAGGTGACTTAGCTCTTTAACATAACCACTTACTTGCTGCTAGAGCTGCACAGAAATCCCGTGTCTTGAAGGGTTTTTAGATTTTAAGATACAGATTTACTTTGGATCTAAATGAAATGTAATAATCTAAAAATTATTTATGTAGAATAAAATTATAATACAGTATTTTTATTTTTCATTTTATAGTAATGTTCCTAACCTACAAAATATCAATCTACAGAAAATCTAATGGGATTTTGGTTCATCAGGTAGCTGGCTCAGATCACAGAGCATGCAACTGAGAAATTTCTAAAGAGTTAAGCAGAAAGATTTAAATAATAGAAGAACTGCTGTGTGTATGGCTAATAAAATCCTTCAACTGTAGCTAGCCTTCCAGCACAGAAGAAAACTAAACAATATTTTGAATATATAGAACTGGCGTGAGATTTTTTGCAACACCGAAAACAGCAACATCTGAGAAAATAGTTTTATTCATTCATTCATTTATATTAGAAACTACAGTATTTCTTAAGGTAAAATCTGTTTTTAAAGCAGTAAATTCACATCTTTAGAGGTATGTTGTACTTTTCAGCATATTTTGTATGACCACGTAACAAAAGTATTTTCCTTGCATCATTTCAAGTTGCTGAGTGTATGATTCTGAATTTTTCCTGCCTTTGTCATTTTTGCAGGTCATGCTTTAACCTACATCAGTAATGTTTGCACAGCATGAACAGTGCTTGCTGTACCTTGACTTATCACATTCACTTCCGCCATTGTCAATTCAATTGGACAAGAAATGGTTGTAGCCTTTTGGAAGGTCACATATGATTCAAGGAGGAATTTCTTACCTATTGAGATATGTGTTTTTTCTATCATTTGTATTCATGCAATTTCATCAGATGCTGTAGGATTCAGGTATGCCAGTGAGATACCTCACTGCAGCTCCATGCTACCCTGTTCACACTACCTACTCTATATTTATAGCTTAAACATTTAGTTTATGAGAAAGAGTTGTAATATCTCATGCAGCCAATGTCGTTATCATCTGCTAAGAGAAAGGGAGCAATCTATGCAAACCATTTCAAGTAAGCCTTATTCTCATGTTTCAGGAAAAGAAAAACCCTCTCATTCCGGTGGCTGCTTTTAAACTGTTGACTCCAAGGATAAAATGTATTCAAGGCTTTTATGAGCTTTAAAGAAAGTGCGTGGGAGGGATCAAGGGAAGGAGGTCATCCTCTTTGCCAAGTTATGGACATGAGAGTGATCCACAGTCCCAGCACAATGCACCTCCGTGTGGATCCAATGTTTCTATCCTATGGAGACAGCATCGGGGCCACCATCAACAGCTGCAAAGAACAAAGCCAGCGAATGTGTCCTTGAGGGTTTCATTTTTGTTCCTGACAGAACCTCTCATCATCATTGCCTGTGGTCTGGGAGAAACACAGTGATAGCACCAAGAGGATTGTTGGCAGGAAGAGTAAGGATAAAAGATCAAAAAAATAAGGAACTAAAGGAGGTATTTAAGCCAGCAGCTGGAGCAATGAGGTCATGTTCTGATCTGCCTTTAGGGGATTAAAATCTAGTCTTCATAACTCAGAGTTTTGTATGTACCTGACGATTAATGGGTTTCATTGCCTTTTAAGTTGGACAACTGCATAAACTCTGAAGTGTTGTCAGGTAAGGGGGCCACCCTTGCTATGAACTGTACTGCTTTCAGTCTATAGATATTTTGTGCCATGCTTACAAAGAAAAAGACAAGGTCCAGAAGTTAATTTTAAATATATAGGAGACAGTGATCTCTATATCATTGCATTTAAACTGTTTTCTGTTGCATAAAAGATTCAAAAAACTGTGAGGATACACAACTCCAGATCATTAAATACATTAATTTAGAAAATAAAATGTGCAAAAACTCCTCACCTGTGTTAAATATGTTTCAGATAAAAGATAGATGTATCTAAGTGAGGAAGTCCAGATTGGCCTTAGGGCTTTAAAGAAGCTAGACAATGTAAGAGCTGAATCACTAGCAATTATGTTTAAGAATTTTGAAAAACTGAATACCAAACATATAATTTATTCTTGAAACAGAGGGTATGGAGGACATGGAAAATTATAGCTCAGAGCACTTAAATTTAATCCCTGCAACAAATCATTAGACAATCAGTTTAAGTATATAGAAGGTAAGACGGTGATAAAAACTACCTAACATTTGTTCTTCCAGAGTAAATCAAGCCAAACAAGCTTTGGAAAAGGTGGTAAATGTGAGATACTTTGACTTCAGTACAATTCTTGGCACTGACTCAAAGGGCATTCTGTGATTATGTGATTCTCAGAAACATACTTGAGAAAGTGAGGTGAAGATGAAATCTTCTTCAGAAAGGTGTGCAATTGGCCAGAAAAAAAAGTAGCACAGATAACATATACTTATCACCAACATTTCAAGGCATCTTAAAAGCTCTAGGGGGACTCTTCAGAGCTCAGTTATATTTGGTATTTTCTATGGTATCAGAAAATGGTATAAAGGTTTCATTGATGCTGTTTGCAGCTGATACCATGTAGGTATCAAAAGGGATAGCAAACCCTTTAGATCAAGATCAAGATGAAAATAAAAAGTTAGCTTTTGAAATAGACCCAAAGCCACAAAATCAGAAAAGTCACAAAGGCAAAACAATGGTGAACAAAAAAAGGGTTTGGAACATATACAGGTCCATAAAAACAAATACTATTTTTGCCTCTATGTTTTTTGTATGCTCTGTGTAAACAAAATGAGGCAACCAACCTGTTCTCTTTTTACAACTAGTGAAATCTTTTTTTGAACTCTACACTATGATGAAGATGTTGCCAAACTAGTAGAATATCTAGAAAACAAGTAGGATGCTGGGACATACAAAAAAAAACCCTGAAAAAACACACAGTCACTGCATGTGACTTGGATCTGCACAAACAGGGTGGAAATGTGACAGATATAGTAAGCATGAGAAGCTTTGCAGGTCAGAGCTGGATCACTGGATATTTTAGCCCTAATATTTAGGACCACATTGGGGACACTATGAGCTCAGCACCTCAGAGAGGATGCCCAGTCTAAAGGATGTCAACTTTCGTTGTGATTGCTGTGGGCTGGATCAGAAATATGCACAGTGTAGTGAACCGAGTCAGCATCCAGGGTGGGGTGAAAGAAACTTGTACATCGTGATAATCATTATATCATAGCATCATCTGAATGATTCATGATTCTTGGTGGTCAAATAAGCCATTTTATATTCAAAGGAGCGAACAAAAAAGAATATAAAATACAATTCCAAAGCTCAGGTCCTTATTATTTTTTAAAACTGCATAATTCCCAATAAAACAGTTGCAATTAAGTTTTGATTGGGGTGAAAAAATTAAATAAATCTATGGCTTCTGGGATTTAAGTATTTTAAATGAACAATGAAGACACTGGACTGCTCCCTCAGATATGTATTTTAGTGTGCAAATTTTGAGGAAAGAAAAGCTTTTTTTGTGAGACTTTACATGATTCTGATCTTCCCTTTAACTTTGATTCTTCAAAATCTGCCAAGCCAGGTTTTGGGGTTTTTTTAATAGACAATATCAACAAAATTTTGATCATTGATGATGCATCATTCTCTGTTTTCTTAGACAAACAAAAATGACAAGAAGCGACGGATGGGATTGAAATTTTTGAATTTTCATCTCTCTGGAAATTATTTAGCCAAAACAAATTATTCTTCTTGCACTCATCCCTACTGTCAATTTATGACCTTCCCAATCTGACATGCCTGCTCAGGTTCTATTTGCCTCCTCTTGGGTGATATTTCAGCATGGGTCGAAAAGAGGCGCATCTTCATTCAGTGCAATGGTGACAGTGGAACACCTGGTCTCACCTCTCAGCTGTTTTAGAGGCAACTTTTTTTGCAATTTGCTTCTGTTTCTAATATGTTGGGGATCCCTTCTACAACTCAGTCACCCACTGAACAGCAACAAGGATATACTCATTCTAATCTGATAAAACTGCATTTGGCTCCTCTATGAGAGGCCCCAGTCTGAAGCCACCACTGCAGTCATGAATGAGAAAGACAGTTCCAGTCCCAAAAAATATTATTACTTTGTGTCTACAGCAGATCAAAAGATCTCAGCAAGAGCTGCTTCTAGCAGAACTAGGCGTATGTGCTTTGCTCATATCTCATCAAATAGTTTTTTTGCTGTGCCCCTATGTCTCCATATATCATATGGTTGTCCTCTTAAAGCAAAAGAAGAAATTCTTTCAGAGTCTTTCTTTTTACTCTTCTCTCTCAAGACAGTGCAATGCCATCAGGGTTGTAATTCTACAACTTCATAATAGCTTTTTAAAACTCCATTTTAAAATCTTGGGTTTTTTAGCTTTCCGTACCTATAAATTCCATGTCCATACCTGGAGCGCTGGTAGGGCTAGTAGTTATTGAGCCATTATCTTGCCTCCGGTACATTAAAATGCAATACTTTGCATACTGCATAAGAACTTGTTAGTTTATAATGATGTTTTTATTTATCAATACATGGACAAAAATAAGTGTTTTTCATTTAAGAACAGAAAACAAGGATGTTTCACAATCTGAGCCAAGATATGCATTTACATATATAAAATGGACATTCTTTCTTTGCTCTCAACATCCTCTGGTAACCTGTGATCATTAGGAGCATATATGGCTTATTTCAAAAGGCTATACGACCTGTAGTTGTCAGGTAAGAAAGTCAGAGTGATGGAAAATTCATCATTAACTATGGAGGGAAAGTAAAGGTGCCAGAATGCTATAAGTAGTTGTTCTGTGTCAAGGCTTTCAGTTTAATACAATATAACATCCACTGGCCACCACCTTTGGACCAGGATATGGATTCCGGAGTTGTCTTCACCACTATCTGGATCTCGCATGTGCGTAACTTTCTGCCTAGGGTAATTTCAATGATTTCACTGGGAATACTCACATGAATAAAATTAGGCATATACCCAAGTGTCCTAGAGAATCTTAAGCAGGAAATGTAAGTTTTACATGCCCAATAGGAATATTAATATTGCTATGTTACATTTACTACACTATGTACTACGTCAATTTAACAAAATAAAACGCAATATGCTAAACAGTTTAGAAGAAAAGTGAGCACAGAGAACAATTCACAGCTAATGGTTTTTCAGTGTTATTCCTGGTATTCAATGCAGGTTTTCTTAAGGGATTCTCAAGAATTTTGCTGCGTGTTTCAATGAGATGTTTTCCTTCTTTGTTATGCAAACAGTCAAAGTGCCAACAGCTTGTGTCAGTTTTTCTAAGCTGTACGTGGGGATTGAGAAGTGATGCCAAAAAATTGTGGAGTGCTCCATATAATTTCATAATGATGTCCGCAGTAAAAACAATAGAGTGTGCAAAGGTGATGTTCTGATGATACCTCTGAGAGAGGCAGAATGGAGACAAATAATAGTAAGACAATTAAGGTGGAAAAAAATAGACACTTTTAAGTACAGAAATCATGTAAATAGAACAAAATATATCAGCTAAAAGTATACACAGTATGTACATACATACCCAAAACTTTGGGCTATAAATTAAGAATTCAATTCTGGAATTTGCGGAGGAAAAAATGGTACATTAACAATCACAAGACCAAAGCATCCATCTGACACTGAAAAAAAGACTGCAGGATGCATCAGTTGGGACATTTGTATTTGAGACACAAAAATAGTCACATCACAGTGGTAGTACATCCTTAGGAATATCATGTGAAATTTTAGTCATTCTGTTCAGGAAGGAAAAATTTCAGACTGGGAGAACTATATGAGAGAACTGTCGAAATGATCAAGGGAACTGAGCTTTTTTCATAGAAGGACTAAAATAACCGGATTCATGTGGTTCTCAAAAATAAAAGATAAATTTAAAAAAAAGAGAAAAAGTAAAAAAGAGAAAAAGTAAAAAAAAAAAGAAAGAAAACGAAAGGAAAGAAAAGAGAAAACAGGGCAATAAACCCATTCTTTTAAATGTAAATGTAACTCTTTTACATGCTGGCATGCGAAAGAGTTATATAAGCCCTATAATAACTTAAAACAAATGGCATTGATTTGGACTGGGAATCACTAAAGTAGAAGCCTGAAATAACAAGAGTATAGGTATCAAAATACCGAAACTTTAAATAGGAAGTGAATACTTCTGGAAACTGAAATCCTAGTATTTCAACAATATGTAATAACAACTATTCTGGAAAAAAGCATACGTTTCAGTGTATTTCGGTAAGAGGATTCAACATTATGACAAAAGGTAGTGATTGTAGTTGGACATAACTTCTCTAGTCCTTAAAAAGATGAGATGGTAAGCCAACACTTATGCAACAGGAAGAAGTGGTTTTGGTACCATTTGCTTCCTGCATTCCCATCCAGAATTAAATTTCAGCCATTTTCGTACTGAGAACTCTTCTGAGGGTAGGACCCTTCTCAAAAAAATTCCTGTAACAGGAATACAGAATTTTAATATAAATGAGCCCATGAATAAAAGAGTTTTAGCTCAAAAAACTGAATGTCACAGAAAATTTTTTACATCAGTGTTGAAAATTAAATATTTTTAGAAGAACATGTCCTTAAAAATCCCTTATAAACAATCTAGATCAACTAGTCCAAAACAGTTTATATGTACCAGAACTTAAATTTAAGGACTCTTATACCAAGAGTTTACCCTAGCTTAACTCCACTGACTTCATCAAGATACATCATAAAGAGATTTGATGGGGCTCAGAATTAAGCCTATCTTAGGCTTCACTTTGGAAGAAACTGGCTGAGCTTGTGCAGGGAAATATCAATATAGGGAGCTATGCAGGAAATGATCTTTTGTGGATTCAATTTAAGTTTCACATCTGTTTCACCACGAGTGTGTGAATGGATATTTTCTGATTTCCAAAGCTTCATATGGCTTATGAATCCCCATTATAATGGGGTTGGTGCTTTTGATTTTTTTTTTCTGGTTATTTTGTTTTGTTTTGTGGGGTGGTTTTTGTTTGGTTTTTTTGTTTAGATGGTTTTGTTTTTGTTTTTTTCTTGTAGATCATTAGCATTTTAACATCTTGTTTTACAAATCCCTAGTTTTACAGTATTGGGAACATATTTGAAATTATGTCTAGCTGCATTTAGTTCAAAGCTCCTTTCTGCATCTCAGATTAATTGTCTATGTAACTTCCATAATACTAATGAAAGCACAACAATATTGCAATTTTCTAAGTATGAATTTCAATAGAAACAGAACAATTCCAATGAAAAAAACAAAGAAAGCAAGGCTTATGAAATTTTCATTGAATCTTAAACCCCAAATCTTGGAAAACCAGTTCCTTTCTAAAAACAAAAGAGATTTGAAAAAAACCAATATGTCATGTAACATGCCGTATACATGGAGATAAGAGAGGAATTATACATCTGAGTTGAGAAAGAATTTTTTTCTTCAGTGCTACATAATAACAGTAGTTATTATAAATAAATAAATAAATAAAATGCTATCAATAATGTTTTTGAAAGAGGCACAATTCTCCAAATCTTTAAATATTTCCCCAGCCTGACACAGATTCCTGTTCCCTGCGAAGGTCTGTGCTGTGTTACACAGCCATGTCCTCACCTCCCCAAGAGGTCAGTGGCAGATGAGTCTGCTCAGAAATGCTCTTCCCAGAATCAGCCCCAGACCTGCACTTCCCTCTGCTGTTGAGTCATCTCAAAAGCCTTAGCTTCAACAGGAGTTAAAAATTTCATATGACGTGCTCAGCACAGTCTAATATTCAAGTCCTGGATGGAAAGACTGTGCCAAAAATGAAGTTAAACTTCAGTGAAGAGGGGAAAAATGGTGTTTCGGGGACATATATATGCTCAGCTCCTGAAGTTCAGGGACAATTTACAGCAATATGTAACAATACAATAATTAATTTGCTTTGTTTTGATGGCAATATGCCCACAGTATAAATTCTGAAAATTATTAAAGAAAGGAAGTGTTTGATTTCTGGCATACCAGATTCAAGAGCAACTTGAGCCTACATTCTCTGAGCATATTCTGAATCCCTCGTTATTTCATTATCTAAAATTGCAATAGTCATATTTCTTGCCTAGCCCCATTCAGGCTCTCTGCACAAACTGAATTTCATCCATTAAGCAGATTGAGGATGTTCCTAATATATTGTTAGTGTCATTGTCAGCAATGATTTATGTTTAGGAGAATGTGGACAAATGTACTCAGATTCATATGTAGTGGTATTGTCCAGAAACTGGCTGTCATTGGTGGAAAAATATATAATTTCATTTTAAATAAGTTGCCTATTATCCTCTACTTTAGCTTTATTAAAAGCCGATAATTACTCTGCTAGCCTTGCTCAGTATGTATTATTTCATCTTTTGTTATTAACTACTGGAATTACTATCCCTGCAGTTTGGAATGAGCTCAATATTCTTTCATCCGACAGATGGCTTACCAAAATCTTGGTAAGTCTTAACCATGAGGAAAAAAGCCTCCAAAACATTAGCCCCAGGAACAATTCATAGCACAGATATCTGAATATATGTTTATTTTTAGTATTATGCTGCAGCTAGCAGTAGCAGAGAAAGTCAGAATTTCTCTAATGTTTTTCTCTTTACTCTCCCAAAGGACATGGATCCACGAGGATGTAAATAAGTTGCCTCAGTGTGTGGTACTACTTTTCCAAATGAGATGCATCTTTCCATGTTCTTTGGGAGATGTAGCTTCCAATTTAATTCCAAGCAAGTGGACTTGAAATAAGACCTTCCAATTCTCATTCAGAAAGTCTGATCTTACTCTGAAATTCTCAATGCCAGTGTAGACTTATGCTCATTCAGGCAACTCTTTAAGACTTGGACCTGTATAATTTTTTCATCAGGCTAAGGCTTACAGGAAGAAGTAATTTGCTTTAGTTAAAACACAGGATAGGTATAAAACATGAATGAACTTTTCAAAACAAATCTGAAATAGAAACTGGAAGCCTCAAGACACTTGGATGCTGAAAACAACAGCCTAATTTTAACTTATGTTACTGAAATAATAGAGGAGAAAGGACAAGTTGTGAAACAGCAGAAGAAAGCAGCATGTTTTCAGAGGTGAGGTGGTAAGTCATTAGCACTTTCTATATGTGTGGGTAATTATAGCTTAAAGAAAATTGAGGTGTTAGCTGAAGATCTGGGATTTTTGTAACCAGTAGTTTGAATTTGAGCTTGAATTATTCCTGAGAGTCAGATCCAAGCCATCTTGCTCAAAGAAAGCAGCCTTCTCCAGAAAGTGTCATACTGACTTGAGTTTACCAGCTTGAAAACCAGGATGTTTATCATTGTAGATAAGAATTCAAGATTTGGACTTAGCTTGGGCAAAGAGAGTTATTTAATGGATTTCAACACTTCTACACTGACACATTCTACAGTCTAAGACTAGGTGACAAGCCTGCTAAGCCACTGCTAAAAATTGTCTCCATACCCTTTCTTTAGTTTGGTCATTCGTACCTACACATGAGAAGCATTGATGCAATGTAATTAGAGATTTAGGGATCTTTGTAATCCTTCTGTCCTGGGGTGGCATAATGATATCTTGTATTCCCTATCGTTTTGTATGCTTGACCAGAAATATGGTTCTGTAGCTTTAACTGTGTCCCGCAGCTGGGAGCTCTGCCGCCAGCGCGGGATGTTTTGAAACTTTCCCCAGCTCTCCTACGGGGGAGTGAGAAGGAAGGGACACTGGTTTTTTTCCCTCAGTCAGTTGCTGCTGCTGGTGGCTGGTGCTACTGGTGTGGCTGCTGCTTGGGTTGGTTTTTTTCCTCCCTGGGATTGTTTTTCATCGTTTTGGACCCTTTTCTTCGACTTGCTTTCTCATCCGAGAACCTGAGGAGCCCTGGGGGACAGCGGACGAGAGTCGTCCAGGGAGCCACCGGAGGAACTTCACCTAGCCCCTTCGGGGCCCCCCCCAGAAAAGGGAAGCTACGCCCGAGGAAAAGGACACTAAGTTCATCAGCTGTTTGTTCAGGTTTTCTGACCCCTTTCCCCTTTTCCCTTTCCACTGTGTGGTCTGTTAATTAAACAGTTCTTCCCACTTTAGGCTGAGATATTCTGTGTTGTGGGGGGAGGGGTGCCAGAAACCTCTGCGGTGGGGGAGGCACCTGCTCGGAGTGCTTTCCATCTAGGATATTTGTCTCTAATCCAAGACACCTTCCTTTATCCTTTATTCTCTTTTCTACTCCTTTTCCTCTCATTGTCTTCAGGCAAGAAGGGCTGAGTGTGGATAAAAAAGAGGGTAAATTCCCATTTTCCCCTCAAATGACAGGGGGAAGATGATATTCCTTCTGATGTGAACGTTCCCTCCTGAAGACCTTCTCTATTCTGTCAGTCTGTCCATTTCAGTCCCAGAAACCCTGGTTTTATTTCTGGTAGAGAACATTCTTGCAAAGATATTGTTCATTCACTCCTGCCTTCTTCTGTATGCAATCAATCCGTAAGTGAAAGTTACAAATTCTCAGCAGTATCTTCTACTTGGCTATTACCAGCTTAAACAAATTGCTCACTCCAGACCTTACTTTCCTTTCCCTCTTTTTTCAAATGACAGTTTCCATTGTGTTCAGTAAGACCTTTGAGGATGAAGAAAATATTTAAATTTGAAAAGGAAGGAACGTATACGTTATTGCTCTCTGATCGTTGCTGGGGCATTCATTCTCAAATGTAGCACAGAAATTTCTTTCAGAAGTATTTGTTATTTCGGAAGAAATACCCTCATTAGTAAAATTGTTTTCTTTTCTTCAAAAATGTTCAGTGCCAGCTATGCATGAGAACAAGAAAATATTACAACCCTTGTGGTAAGATGAGATAAATAAGATTTGCTGGATATTGAATGATCTGAAACATAACATAACATTGACTGATTAGGAAAAAGACAAGAAAATAAATGATGCAACTTTTTCTTAACTTTTTAGCTTTTCAAAAAGCTAAACCACCGTAATACTATGTAAATAAGTGTATGGCTAGCCTGAAGCTGAGAAATGCAGCTAATTACGTGCTTTTCTAAGACAAGCCATGCTAATTTTTTCTAATGTTTACATTTCCATTCTAATGAGTTTTCCTAGCTCACACAAAGTTTGTAGTTTTGTTCTAAATCTAACAAAAAGCATTTATGGTGAAGTTTGGCTTGTAACAAATGCAGACCTCTATGACCCTGTGATTTTAACTGCAGCTTTTGTATAAGATGTCTTTAATAGGAACGATACCTGGAGACATAAGGAGCACTTCATAAAGCAGCTCAATGACATCTGCATAATCGACACTGATGACTGGCTGAACACACCACTCCTGCACCAAAGGGTGTGTGCTCATGGGAGTGTGTGGATGCACAAAAAGGATGAAGCTAAGACTTATTAAATAGGCAGATCAACTACACTTTCTATGTATTTGTAGCTTTGTGCTGATTACTCTTCCTTGTTCCTCAATGATTAAATGATTAAAAATATGCTTTACCTTGGGAATTATTAATTAAAATGCAAGTGAAGGAACAAAAATCATGAATATATAAATTGTCAATCTTGTCTGTATTACAAAGATTTCTTTGCCTGAGTGAGTCTTAAACATGAACTGGTTGTGCAAATAATATCTACTTTGTACTAATGAAAACCAAACCAAATAATGTGTTAGTTGAATCCCCCTTGAAATTCAGTCAACCACTAGATACCAGGTTTGAGGGTGAAGAAGAATCATGCTTGAATGGTATCACAGAAGAATGAATGAGAATCCCATGAAACAGACTGGGCTAGTTGAAAACAATACCCTGACACCAAGAAATAGTTTCTTTGAGGGAAAGAAATGCCTTCTTTGAGGGATGCTGATTGTTAACTGGAGGCAAAGCATTTTATAAAATATAAAATTGATAAACCCAAAAGTAACAGTAAAGGAAGGCTGAGGGACTAACATGACTGCCCAAGAAAAAACTACTTTATTTCAGTGACAGCTCTTCTTTCAGTTCTTTTGATTAGCTTGGACACATCTTTTATTACTTTATGTGTCGCCTGTTATCTTTTGGAAAAAGGAAAGTGTCAGTCATAAAGTTAAGAAGTGAAGCCTACTAATATAATATTTTTTTCTTCCATAAAAAAGATGGTAATGAAAGCAGAAAGCCAGCAATTTCTCTTGGTGATTATTACCACTCCAGAATATGGTAAGTGAATTGAACATTATATTTTGCATATTTGCATTTAACCTGATCTTCTTCATCAGGAGGTACAGAACATTTATGTATCCAAAGCTGTACACTTGAGTAATTATCTAATAGCCATAAACAACGGTTCAGCCAAGTGGTAATTATGTGTAGAACAAATTATTTTTAGGAGACTGAATATTCGCTATACTAGACAGTTAAATGTTTTCAATTATGCCCATGATAAGGTTTGACAAAAATAAAGTTTTATGGGATTATTTGCACATCGAACTTTCCCTGACATTATTAGTATGACTTTTGGATTCTTCATTAATTTTTCTGGCATTCAGAAATGTTCCTTATCATATGCTTGCTGTTCCCCCATGTTTATACGTGCATACACACACACATTATTTGGGTCTTTTAACTATCTGCCTCTTTGCAGTAAGGAGGCAAAATACACAGACAAAGCAATTTATATAAGGAAAAGGTATCCAATTCCTCATTTTCCTTCTCAGTTCCTGACAATGCTAATATAGAGCAAGCCCCCCATGGACAGGAGACACTGTAAAAATAAAGGGCAAAAGAAAGAATTCTTCAGTGCATACAGATTTGTTTGGTACCACCTATATCAGCAGAGGCATTGTGGTTTTACATCAAAATTCAAAAGCAACTGTTCTGAGGACCCTGCAATGTCAGTCATAATGACACATTTGCCAATTAGTCTTGAAGGGGTTACAGATTAAATAAAAATAATAATAATGTAGAGTTGTGTGTTATCCTGCCTATCGAACACACCTGTTAATAACCATAAATAGCTGTAGTAAGTGACATTTTTATGAATTTTAACAAAAAAATATTTGAAAAGAATCCTAGGTAGCTGGCCTGCCTACCAAGACACCATTAGGGACAATCTCTGAATAATAGGCAATGCAAACTGCTCAATTCTTTCTTTAATGTTAATGTTATAGTGATCACATGATCAAAGTTACAATTCAAGTGTTAAAAAAGCATTTAATTTCTCTTGGAAGCACCACTCAATTTTCTCTAAATACTCCATTTCTGGATTGGTTTCTAAAAGCTTTAAAATCCTCAAATATTTATGTGTTTCACCTTGGAATTTAGTCTACATACTGATGTTCTTTGTTTCAGATCATGTCCTTCTGCTGGAATGAGAATTATCAGCTGGGCACCTGGGTTATTTTTAACTGTATACTACAGCTCCCACGTCCCCTCTGATCCACAGATGTTAGATTGTGTGAGTGCTCCCTGCACCACTCTATCTAAAAGAAACAGAATAAGTTTAGTGGTTTAAAGATGAGCCTTTTGCACTTTGGAAAGATATACAGAGTTCATTCTCTGGCCCAGGAGAAAAGCTGTAAGGCATGATGTGATAAGAATAGACACCTTTTCATTCAAAAGAGAGTGGCTTTATCCAGAGTGCCTCCAGAATTATCCCCGGCCCAATTACTGCTCCCTGAACCCTAAGTGAGTGTTCTCCGTGGTGGTCTGATGTCTGCCTCAACACATGCCAGAGAGAATGTTAGTAAGAATTCAGTACAGACAGTCCCAGGGCAGTGCTCAGACCGGAGTTCTGGTCCTATTTAATTTATTAATCCCACAAAACAAGGTAACTGAAGCTGAGAGCCAGTTCCAGTGCCAGGACTACTTTGGGGGAAAATGGGGTGGGTGGAGCAGAAAGTTCCTCCTTTATTAAAGAACACTTCTTTCCCTCACCTGGAATCAAACCCCAGATCCTCGCCTCTTCCCATTTTCCCTTTACTGCTGAGAATGAAGAGGATGGCTGCCTGCTGCTGCCCCAGATAGATCAAGCAAGAAAAAATGCTGTGTCTAGAAATGCTATTCCCACTGCAAATCAATCCACATAGATGTTAATAAGATTAATAAGATTAATTTCATTACTTACAGTGTTCTAGGGTTGTGAAAGAACATGCATGTAATAGTGTTCCTTCAGCTGACTCATCACCTCACTTCAATAGTAATGCAAAGCATTAGTATAACAGCTTAAATCACGAATACATATTAAACTCTGTGCAGGAAGGTTTCATGTTGTTGTCAACTTTGGCACAATTTCATGTTTGATTTGGACACTTGAAACTTGGTTTTGGAAAAAGCTAAAAGTCTTATCTTTTAAAGAAGTTGGTATGGGTGAATTTTATGCCTGTTCTTTCTTGCTTTCAAAATGCAGGAGTTAAACCCTCTAGTGATCTTCAGCGAAAATGCATTAATGACACTGTCATTATCACAGAATCATAAAATGGTGTAGGTTGGACAGGATTTGAGAGATCATCTCATTCCATCCCCCCTGCCATGGGCAGACACTAGACCAGGTTCCGAATCTCAAAGACTGGGCTAATACAACATTATGTTTAATTAATAAACTTCTTAAGGAAGACCATCAGACCATTAAAGGACATAAAATATTTATAAGGAAAAAAAGAAATTACAATTATTGTTGTCAGCATAAACATTTCCAACCATCACTCTTTGTGTTTGAAAAGAGATCACTCAGGAGCAACCAAATTTGGAGGTAAAACAAGCCCAAGACATGCAGCCTGTGGAGAGAAGTCCACACAGAACCAGGTTTCCAGGAAAGAGCTGTGACACATGGGGGACTCATACTGAAGCAAGTTGCTGCCAAAGGACTGTATGCCATGGAAAGGGCCCATTCCGGGCAAGGTAGAGGCAAGTGTTATGGTCTGACCAAAACACCGATTCCACATCCTCCTATGCCTACTCTGTTATTAATTGGCAATACATTAAAATAACCTTCTCTGAGTCAAGTTTTTTTGCCCATAATGATAACTGGTGAGTGGTCTCCTTGCCAGGGTCTCAGCCAATAACCTTTCCATCTTATCCTCTCTCCGTGTTCTGGAGAGAAGAAGTAGTGAGAGATCATCTGGGTGGCAGCCAGCCAAGGTTAACCTGCCACACAAGTCTTTTTGGAATCGTCTTTTTCTTGGTAATTTCCCTATGATGAATAAAAGTCGCTTTTAAAGCTTAAGGCTTTCAATTATCCATGAAAATATGTGAAGTTTCTTAACTGATTTTAATTGATCAACAGGCATTTTCCCTGCTGGCCTGTAGCAAAACCTGTAGTCATTCTCCAAATCTGGACTGATGTGTTGTCACAGAAACTGTTCTGTTTCCGTAAGCAAGAGGGAGATATTGTGATGAGGAGTAACAGGTCAGCAACACCAACAGTCAAGACTCCACATCCTGAAGCGTTTGCGGTGGTACATGATAAAATTTGACAGTATTGCTCCTGGTTCAGAGGAAGAATTCCGTTGCCAAATACGACAGAGTTTTTAAATATTATTATTTGTTCTGTTCAATGGCCAGAAATGTGTCATTGTTTCAACTTCTGAACTGCTTTTCCATTAATTGAATAGATATGCTCTCACTGCTGTAGTGTTCCTAGCCAGGTCCTGAGCTAAAAACAGTTTGGAAAATATTGCTTACTATGACAGAATCACAGCCAGTTATTTTGATTTAAAGGCTTGCACTTATGAGTTGCTTTTCATGATGCTGTTTTAGCTAATACATTCAAGTTCCCTAGTCCAATGTATGGACGCATCTCTAATAGGTTATCCTTGGCAGCTGAGGTGTGTGACTGTCCTTCTTTACAATGGGCATAGGCATGGTGGAAATTGGTAATGTGGAAAGCTCCTGGAGCAGATTTCAGGAATGGTCTGAAATGGTCCTTTGGGGCAAGTCTTAGACTTTGATGATCTCAATCATCTTTTCCATCTTAGTTAATTCTGTGATTCTGTGAAGTCAATTCTGAAACTCTGTCCATGATATACTAACTTAAGGAAATGATCACATTAGTGTATATACCTCTGTCCAAAAAAGTCCATTGTGTTTGTGAGGAATGTGTTCATTATCCCACTCAGTTATATTAGAGAACTTTGTAAAACTAACAACCCCATGTTTTTTATCAATACCTGTAGTGTTCATCACAAACAGACATGATCTCATTTTCAAGGTACCTCAATCATTATAGACAACGTAGAAATGTTTTTCCGGTGGCCAGCTGGGACCTAACAGCTCAAAAAAATTCCCCTTACCAAGTTAACTTTCTAAAATCTCCCTGACACTAACAGGCCTGCTTTATTCACCATTTCTATTACAGAGGAAAAGCAAAGAAAATGGGTAAATTCTGCTTTCATTGGGAAACAAGCACAGCTTTTTAGAAGCTGACAGTTCAGATGAAAACCTGACAGGAGGTCAGCAACCCTTCCTGGTCTTGTGGACACTGAGTGGCCAGGATAAACTCAAATTTCACAGCAGATATGGCATTCTGTTCCCAAAGGCTTGGTCTGTTAATAACTCCTGCTCTTCCATAATGCTCTGGAGAGATTTCCTATCACTTCAGTTGTGAAGGAACCATAAGGCATGCATAAACTAAATGTCATCTTAATTGCTCTGGAAAGAAATATGAAAAAAACACTGCTGTGTTTGTCTCTCTTCATCCACTAAATACAAATTAACAAGCCTCCACCCTGCCACACCTGAAGTTAATAGATTTTGATACAGTTTCTCACATGCATACGCCAACCTGCTGTAACTTATTTTCCCAGGTATTAAAGCAAAAAAGTAAGTACCTGCTATTCCATAGACTAAAATCAATATTGTAACCATTGCGAGAAAAAGTTGAGGCCTTGATATTAAAACCATTGCAAGAACCTATCAGAGTTTCAAGGATTTCTTTTTTTTCTTTTTTTTTTCTTTTTCTTTTTTTTTTGCTAATATGTTAAGTGGCTTGGCTTAACTCACTTTTAATGTAAGAACTAGAAGTCAACAAACTGTGATTTAAAGTGTATGTTGGATATAGCCACTATGATCTGGAAAATAACTTGTTATCAAAATGAAATCCTTTTTAACAAAAGAAATTATGAAAACAGCAGAGGCAGGTGTTCGTAGGTTGGATGACAATTGCCAGAAAGAGGACAAATGAAGAAAGAAAAGGATCTGACAACATAATTTGAAAGTTTTGATGGGATGAAACAATAGAAAAACAGTTAAAGAAACTGATGAGAAGAAACATACTGGAGAACAAAAACAGGTGGTGAAGTTTCAAACACTCACTACTTAAAGAGGACATGAAGGTGAGCATACAGCTGCTTCTGTTGAAATTCTGGTATGTCTCATTTAACAAAAGACAGGAATAAAACTTTTTTGAATATAAAAAGGCTAAGAAATTTTTTTTTTCTTTTAAATAAATTCCTAAGTATGGAAGTCCATAAACTGTTTTCACATATGCAATGTGATATGTATGGAAATAAAAACATTTTCTCAAGAAATGTTAAAAAATATTTAAGCAGATAATATAATAGGATAGTGCCATTAAAAAAAATCTCTTATTCACAGGGATTTACTCCTCTCTTAAAAAATAAAATGTCTTGTATTAAGTCACCATACCTTAAACTATGCTAAATATTATCTGTAATAATAAATAATAACTATGCTAATAGTATTCTTCAAAATTTTCCTTGATTTCACTGCTGTCTAACAGTGGTGTAGGATAGTCAAGACCTAGTGGAAAGGGAAAAATATTTAGGCAAAAAAAATTCCAGATATAATTTCTCAGCAGAAAATCTAATAGCACTGTCTAGTTATCATCTCCAACTGCAGAAAACCCATAATAACTGGCAAATGTGATGTCAAGCAAAAAATCAATGTAGGCAAAAATAACATTTTACTTATTCCTTCTCTCGTCGCTTTACTTGTGTTCTTGAGTTAGTATTACTGTTGCTGAATGCAGAGAAATATTCACCAAGAGAAACCCCTCTTAATTTTGTGTAAAAATCTTTTATTGTCATAGGATATTGATTTTTTTTTTAGCTCTGTAGCTCAGAGAAGTGAATGTATTTGCCAGATTAATTTTATTAATTTTAATCATGACCCCAGTTCCATACAGGTTCGACTATTGTCAAATTGGATATTGACAGTTATTTAGGATGTTGTAGGACTGCACCACACTGTATATAAGGTTTCCTGTGGTAAATTCAAACCAGTGGTCTGAAATGCTGTATATAGTTCATAAAACCTGCATTTTAAAATTTCATGTCAGAAGAATTATATACTATCTCTTGTGGCACAGCACTGCTGAAGTTTTCAGGACCAAAACTGCTTGAGAATATCTAGAATATCTTTTGTCACTTGGGGTCAGCTGTCGTGGCTGTGTCCCCTCCCAACTCCTTGTGCACCCCCAGCCTCCTCACTGGTGTGGGGAGGTGAGAGGCAGGAAAGGCCTTGGCTCTGTGCAAGCCCTGCTCAGCAGAGACTAAAACATCCCTGTGCTATCAATGTGATTTCCATCCAGCATAAATCCAAAACACAGCCCCTTATCAGCTACTATGAGGAAAATTACCTCAGCCAAAACCACCACAAACTGGGAGAAACTTTTTCTCCTATGTGACTGTGCCCTCTCTTTAGCATTTGTAAAAAAATCCCACAGGTTCATTAATTGTTAGAAGCATGCACTGAATCTCACAAGAATGCGTTATCTGTAGTTGCCAAATGTTGAAAAAAAGAGCAAAATTAGACAATTCTACATTTCTAGCTAATGCTTTTATCCATTTAGGCTTAATTACTGGTCCATGGCAAGAGAGGAAATTAATTATTTCATTGCTGTGACTCCTCTTTTGACTCTGGCAATATTCCCTAGAGGATTCTATCCAAGATTTTTTCTGGTGAACCCATGCAGAGTCTCCTGAATTTTTTGTTAGGCTATGCAGAGCAGGTATGTCAAGTAAGACACATAGTAGAAGTAAATTCAGGAATAAAATTTAAAATATCCACAAAACTTAGGAGCAGACAATGGCTTTTTGGACCAAACTACAGCTTTGTGTCAGGCACTTCACAAGGAAAAGCCTAGCTGTACTAGAAAATTAATTAATCTTAGAAGCAAAAATCACTAATTTTGTTAATTTTTTGTGAAAGAAAGTCTGTGTTCCCAACCTAAGAAAGTAAGCAAGGGCACTGGAATCACAACTGATTTAGAGAGGTGGGAAGCATATTGATAAAGACCGAGTTCAAATTTCCTGTTCCTTTTGCCCTTCATCTCCTTCAGTAATAGAGCAATAGATAGTAGAGGTTGCTTGCTCAGGTATTTCAAGATCCAAAGATGCTATAATTTCTCTATATGGTTATGACCAACTATAGCACTACTCAAATTATTTTTAGCAGAAAACCCACAAACATATATGATGCTGATTTCAATTTTTTAATACTTAGATTGAAAAGAGATTCATCAGTGAAGGTTGGGAATTTAAATAAAAAATGAGAATTTTGTCTGTAGTTTGAACTTCCTTAACTGTTTTGTTCTGGTCAGAAGTTGCTTGTCATGTAAATGAGAATATAGAAAAAGTCCTTCCATGAACTAGCAGTAATAAAGCAGCAAAAGAAAGACGCTTCAAAAATCTTCACTGAATGATTATACAAGGAGTAGCAACAGTAAGATTTTTATCTCCATTAGAGAAAATTGTCTCATACCTTGCAAAATAATCCTCAGTGTTTCACACTCATGGGTATGAAATCTTGGGGGAAATATTTGCCAAGTTTATAAGAAACTTGTAGAGAGAGCATCGATCATAAAACTTCAGAAATAACTGGCTAAAAAATTCAGATCCAATGGCAAATGTTAAGATTCCCACCCATCTGCTTACACACAAAACTGCTCTTTTTCTCCGCTGTTTTCACATGAACCTAAACGTGAATTGCTTGGCAAATGCCTCTGTGGAGGAATGTCTACAACTGCCTTCCTGCAGGGGCTCCCTCTGGACCAGGAGCACAATGACATATTCCTGTACCTCTTAATTTAGCCCCTATTGAGAAACAAATATATTAACTTGAGCTCACTGCTATGCCGACATGAACCAAGTCCCCATTGGATCAGGTCTCAAGTAGAAAAATATGTTTACGTGAAAACCTTTGCAGGCATGCATAAAGGCACGGAATTCTTCTCCAGAAGCCAACAGTTAAAAAGGGGTTTTCAGTTCTAGCATGCTGATTGACAAAAGTGTGTTGGCGCTGTTAAAGACATTTCTGAAGCAACTTAGGAACTTCCCATCTTCTCACTTTAGGTTTCACAAGATATTGCAGGCTGCTCATGCCCATCATCAATGCTCCTGAGACTTTTGGAAAGAGATATGGTGTTTTAGCACACTGAGGCTTCCATTAATATGATATTATCCACCCAAGAAGAACAAATGATTGCACCTTTGACTGACCACAGCCTCTTTGCCGGAGAAACCTTTCCTGGCAGACCACTCCATTAGAGAATCAATCGGTGATTCAGTGCCTTTCTGTATTTCAGTTTCAACAAGGTCTCCTCAACATTTCTTTATGCTTTGTCATGTTCTTCTGTGCTATTCTGTGCTAAAAGCAAGCACCCTTTTTTGTACTGTGTAAGAATTTGTGTATTCCTGTTAACCAGAAAATCGAAAATGAGTGGTGAGGACAACAAAAGGGATCTGCTGAAGCAAAAATATTCCATCATATTAATAGCTGCTCAGGGACCAGCTGCTGAGATTACAGGTTAGAATTCCCATTTCTCAGGTGAAGCTGTGTAGCGAGAGAAGTTAGGCAGATTTGTGAGGTGTATGGATTCCACTGAAAAAAACCATATAATTAAAATAACACCACTGTTTATCAGCAATTAGCACTATTAACCCAGGAGTGATTATTGCACATATTTCAAGGACTTTGTTTCATTTGCTTGAAATTCAGATATCTTATAACTCCTTGGCAGGATGTTTTAGAAAATAGAGAAAAATTAAGTAAAAATGTTCCATTTTTCATGGGGACCTACCCTTCAGGCACATATTAATTACAGACCCTAAAGTGTAAATTGATGAAAGTATTTACTTTTGATTGCAGACTATTAGAATAAAGTTGAAGTATTAGAAAACAAAATAAGTCTTCTCCTTCCTTTGTACCTTGGACTTCACTGTACCTCATCCATCGTGCTGCCTGTCCCACCTTATTCTTCTTCCAATGCCTGAGTAACCTGGATGTGTCTGAGATCAAGAGAAAGTAAAGTCAGGAGGACTCTTCATTCTTTTTCCCCTTACTAGAAAAAAACCTTTTAGGCTCTGTGAAAAGAGCTGAAAACTTTTATCTCTGAAAGTCAAAAAGGAACATACTGGGAAAAAAAAGAAAAGGGAAGAAAAGAAAAGAAAAAAAGGAAGGTTTATAAAGATTTCAGTATCAGTTCTAAGTTTATAGTGTGGGCACTGTTTTTCTCCTAACTGTCAGGATTACAGATTTCTTTTAGAATATTTTTTTCCACAAGTTTGTATGCTTTTTTAAACTTGGATCATTTTTAACTCACCAACTCAGTGTGAAAATCAAGGTTTTTATTTTATTAGCAAGTTTATCCTAGAAAAGTTGTTATTTTTTTATATTCTGGAAGCGATTGACAAGTTTCTGCAGCAGGTTTAGTAATGTCACATGCAAAATGGATAGTCAGTAATATTGAGGAAGTAAGGTGGTTTCTAGCAAGTGGCACCAGATCCATCTGCCAAGGAACAGCCATCCTGAAGTTCTTGCTTTCGTGTGGCTTCCTCTGGGAAGAGACCATCTTTATACAGAGTCCTACTCTACTTTTAAGCACATATGTTATTCAAAATGGTACCATATAGTCATTTGGAAATGAGTCTTCTTGCACAGGTTAGTTGGAAGAAGCAAAATATGCTCTCTTTCTCTTTTTTTTGTACTCTCCTCGTTCCTAGTTTCCCCGCTTCTCCATTTCCATGTTAGTGTTCTCCATCCTACACACAAAGGAAGTGTGGTAACTTACGCTGGGCTACAGAACATTTGTGTATGTATCTAACTTTGTAATTTATTATTAGTATATGTATTTTTTAATTTATTTTCCTTTTTTTATTAAAAAGAAAAGCACTGGCTGCTTGTATTTCTCACAAAAATGAAGTGTTTGCAACTGGACTACAGTGAGATTCCCTTTCCAGCTTACACACCAAGACAACACGACGCCTCTTGTACAGTCTCCGGAAATTCATGAACTTACATCACAAAAGTTTTAAGACTGAAGTTTCAAACCATTTGTAGTTGATGTGGCCTAACAATAAATCTGCAGGTATCAGCATAATATAACTAAGCTGCCAGAAGAAACCAGCTCCTTCCATTAGAATGCATGTGATATCATTAATCAAATAAGGTGAGAACACATTAATCTTTACAAAATAATTTTTAACTTACATATCATTTACTCAAAATCTTGTGTGTTTATGCCATGAATGGACTTTGCATCTGGACTTTGCACTGGCTCCATGAGTGGCTGCAAAGATAGTTTTTGCTCTTTAAGAAGATATCAGATAAAGAAATTGGTAGAAAACTGCAGGCAAGTTTGTGGACAGAAGATAAAGGAAGCAGCACGCGGTTTCCTGTGCTACAAACTTTCCGAATTTATGTGGAGCGTGGGAGGAGGAGCAGAGTCAAAGCTTTCAGATCATAAATGGTCAGGTCCACCACACTGGTACTATCAGACACATCTCCTTCCCAGTGTGTGTATTTTCTGTGTGTGCCCAACAGGCACTAATTAAAGACATCCAAACAGCTTGTAGTTACTCTTTCTGAAGAGAAGACAGACCTGGTTTACATGGAACCATATTCTACCACTCTTACACTGAATTTGCAGTACCTTGGGACCACTCGCAGAGTAAATTGGTAATTAATGCAAATAGCATGGTGGAATTTGGCTCTAGGTGATTGTGCTAAAATATTATTTCTACTAGGTACAACTACATTACGTGCAATCTAGCGGCATGATGAAGATGTGGGAAACCTTTCATGATTTCAAACATAAAGGCTCAGCCGCTCAGTGTAAGAAGGAGCATGGTATGTGCAGAGGCTGCTAAGCTATGCAGTCATCATAAAGGAAGTCCAAAATGGACGTTGCCAAAAATCCAAGGAAATGGGGGTTTTTGCACATGTTAGGAGATGCAAAAGCACATGTTGCATTTGCAGAACATTCTTCTTAAACACTGCAGGAAGTTAATTTACAAAATATTTCAGTCACTGTGTATATTGCTGAGAAGATAGGAAAGAAAAGACCCTTTTCTAATCCTAAAATGTTGTTCTTTGGAAGACTGTGCTGGGAAGAAGCAGCAGAGAAAGGGCAAACAGGAGCATTTAATTATACCCAGTGACCTTCAAACAGATATAGTCTGAGAAATAATATGCAAGGAGAGAAACTTTAAGACAAAATTCTGAAACAAATAGGAGGAAAAAGGTGTGAAAAGGGATTCAAATCTTGCATTAAAAATTGCTGCTGAGACTGTGTAAATCACTAGCAATTATGCTAATAGAATAAAGGAAATATTTTCCTCTTTTCTAACATCTTTATTTTTCTTCAATTTTGCCAATATTTTTGGTTGTGCAGTACCACCATCTAGCTCATCCATTTCCATTTTTTTTTTCAAAAGTCACAGATTTCCAGAGTGGAGACGAAGGGAACAGATCATTGTTGTTGCAGTGTGAGTTAACATAGTAAATTTAAAATGTAATAAATTTATAAGACACTAATTCATCCTCAGTAGCAAATTGTGTGTATATTTTGTTCTTTTTAAGATGGCATGAGATAGCTTAACCTACCTCAGAAACAGAGCAAAGAATTATTCAAGAAATGGGCAGTACAAGCGACTTCATGGGTAGTTAATATAGAGCAGCTTAAAGAATCAAGTACAATAAAATGTAAGGTTAAAAAATCCTGGCATACAGAAAATAAATCTAAGAAAAATACCACAGTAAGATCTACATACCTGTGACAAAATAAAAAAAAAATGAGATAGAGAACTGGAAGGTAAAAAGTAAACTGATATGATTTAACAGCAAGTCATATGAGGTTACTTTAGCTAAAATATCTCTAGTGAACATAATTGGCAGCAGCCTAAATTACTGCAAGCTATTACAAATTAAGATGACTGAAATCATTATAAATAGCCAGAGATATAAACCAAACAGATTGTTTTTCGTTAATGAAACTCAAGAGTTTGGAAAAGAGTCAGCGAATTGGCTTGATAACCAAGAATTTAAAGTTGCAGTTAAGGAAATTAGGTACTGATAGGAAGATAAAATATTTGTTTCCATTAGCTTTGAGGGCAGTAGCTGAGAGTGTAGGTATCCAGAACCTGGCCTCTTCTGAAGGCAAAGATAAGGACTGTGAAGCTGGGATTCAAAATCATATTTGATATTCACATAGATTGCATGACTATTTACTGGTAAACTATTTTGTGTGACGGAGAATACAAAGCTTGGGTCTTCATGGCTCTTGCAATTAAGTGGCAATCACTGTGATGAGCAGGATCTCCTACAGAGCTTTGTACTTTTCAGCTACAGCTGCCTTTTGTCACCACTGGAAACTGGACATCAGACTTGACAGCTAATGTGTCACAAAAAAATGCTGGGGGAGAAGAAATACAAAACAACCCCAAAACCAGACACAGAATAATTACCAAACAATTTCCCGCTGTTAATGGTATATTTTGTTGTCAAAATTTCTTACTCTAGCACTAAGTCCGTGGTCTCTAAGTCACAATATATCACTTCCCTTGGGAAAAAAAAAATCAAACTACTGTTCTGGGAAAACTGGATAGTGTGGAATACCTTACCTTTGGGACATTAGGTTTTTCGACTTGTTTTGTTGGTTTTGGGGGTTTTTTTCTGCTTTTAGTAAGAATAATTAATGGAACACAAGTGTATAATGAACAAAATCAAAAGAAAGCTCAATGTGGGGAAGAAACTTAGTAATTGCAGTGGCAGATGGGTTTGCCTCTAAGAGACAGCATTGTTACTTTACGTGACATTTTCTATATAGAGTCTCCTCAAGTCATCTGTCCAAGCAAAAATAACAATTTCTTTTTTCTCTTTTCAGATTACATCAATATGATGCAGCTGCTGCCTCAGCTGGGGAAAGAAACATTCTCCTCAAGTAAGAAGTAATTAAGTAAGAGTGAGTGCCAAAAGAAGGATAGATTTGAAATTGAAAGCTCTGAATATAGACAGCCCTGAATGTTGGATAATTTTTACTATTTGAAGTAATAGCAAAAGCAGGTGTTTTGTTTTCTGTATTTGAACCTGTTTAAAATAACCTCTAATGATACCTATGCTGTGAGCATCCTTAATTAACCTTTAATAAAATTATGAAAAAGGTTTTGGTTGAAAAAATGCAAGGTTAAAGGGAAATTTTCTCTTAAGTTAAATTTTATGTTGCAAAATTGTGACATTTGGTAAGTAAAAATGGGCCTAATGTTTCACTTTGTATGAAAATAACCAGGAATCACTACAAAGATGAAGGAAACTGTTTTATTTCCTTAATGGTCTATACTTTTCTCAAGTAACGTTGTTTTCTTAAAAAATCTTTTAAGAATTAAAAAGAAAAAAAAACGAGAATAAAGATTCAAGTAGTATTGTGTTGTTTTAGTCTTTAGTGACCTACAGGATTTCATCGCTGCTAAATACAGCTAAAAGACATAAATAAAAACTGAGAAAAAAAGCAGCATAATCCTCTATCGCTTAAGGAGAAGGAATTCTGCCATTATTAATCTGAAGAAAAGTGGTACTATCATAAGAACTGAGATGCTGAGTTGTTATTTCACTCTCCAAAATACAAACCTACGCACACGTTTTACAACACTGATAATTTGTGAAATCCGCTACCTTTTGAGAAACTGCAGCAGTTACAAGCCTCCAACCATACCATCAGAGCTGCTCACATGGTCAGTGACTAAAAGTGGCCAACAGCTTTTGTAATTAATCAGTCTTCACAAAGAAAAATATAGAGAAAAAAATGGTATTACAAATTATGCATGATGAATGGATCATTTTTTTACTCACATCAGCCTTGATGTTATATAAGCATACAGGAAAACTGTTCTCAGTAATAATGTGACTCTCATAATTTTTGTCTGGAAATAGGTTAAAGTAATGAGGGTTTTTGTGAAAATGCTGAATACTTGTAGTAAATCAATTGGTCACATATATGCCTAATGGTGTTAAAGCCGTATGTGGAAAAGCATTTATTTTTCCTCTTTCCAAATTTTAGTCAAAGAGCACAGTTTTTTCTAATGTATTCATTTGCTGAAACAGTCCTTTATTCTACAAATATAGTGAAGCTATTGATGGCTTTCTTGCTATTTGTAGTGAATATTCAGTTGATTTCTCTTATGTTCAAAATCAGTCATTCTTACATTTTTTAGAAATCTGGTTCCCAATCATTAAAAGATAGGGCATTCCAAGCTCTAGTGAGTCCAGTTGATTGTCTAATATAGAAGGCATTCATATGAAAATAAAAGGATGCTGAAATAACTAGTGACAATCAAAAAGGATTTATGTAACTTTTATTTAACTCTGCCAAAAAAAACATGATATAAAAAATCTGGATGCCAAAAACCCCTCAGCAATTATAGTAGACATTGATGTTTTACTTAATCTTTAATATCATGGCTGCTAAAAAATAATTTCTCTAAATGAAAGTAAATTATTAAAACTGGATGAAGACTAGCTACATGAAAAACAAAAGCAATTTGCCAGTACATCATCATAGCTCAGGTACAAGCTTGACGCAGAGATCTGAGTTTTCCTTCATAGCAGCTCCACATTTCCAGCAAATTTATGGGAGAAAATCAATGAAAACAGTGGTGCCATTTGTCTAGACTTTCTCGACTGGTAAAAGAATTTAATGCATATTTGTTTTACCTAGTGGTCTGGACCAATTGATAAGGTGATCTCCATTGAAAAAAATATTAATTAACAGAAGTAAGTAGAGTCCCATATGTCTCAGAATAACAAATGCTGACAGGGGAATTTGAGGACACCACTGAGAACTTAATTGTACTGATAGATATCCTAGGGGAAACTGTCAGTATATAGTTACAATTAAGAAAGAAAGGGTTATGCTTGAAATACAAGTTGCACAGTATTAAGATGAAGTAGATAGAAAATTTCACCTCTGCATACATTATCTGGGTCCCATTCTGGTGTCCAGAATAAAAAAAAAACCTGGGAAAATCTCAGAAAATAATTAAATTAATTAAATCTATCTGAAAATCATTTTTATGGTACAGACAATACAAAGATGAATACACGTAATATGCTAAAAAAGGGGATTCAGAGCTGATCTGCTGATGATCTACAAGTAACAGCAGCATGGGAAGTGACTTGATAGCTCTGCTTACCATGAAAAGTGGTATCAAGACCTGGTGAAATCTGTCTGGAGTGTGGTTTAACCTTCCAGGGTAATTTACCAAATAGAGCATCTAGATGTTCTAGAACATGTGCTAGTATCTACCTCTCTAGAAGTTATCACATTGGGGCTGGATAACTATCCAATGGGTGTGCTAAAATTTAAACAGACATTTTATGCTGAATGCAGGAATTGTTGGCAAAGTTTCTACAGCCTGTGTTATTTAGGGAGTCAGGCTATTAGAGTTCATAATGTTTCTTTTAATTTCAAAATCTATTAAACTTATTTGATTGAATCTTTTGCTTCCCTGTTATTCCTTCTACAGGGAGATAAAATGGTGTGGAGAAGCACAGACTACACCTACCCTTGGAATAGAAAAGCAAAACCAGTTGATTCAGAAAACCTTGTGATAGTTAACAGAATATTTAATTGAGAATAGCCCTTGAGAATTTTACTGTGGAAGCGCACACAAGCTTGGAACTGCCTACATCTTCTTATTAAAGGCTCTTTACTGATGAGATTGCCAATTAAATGAACAATTATTTGTGCTAATTAAAATATGATATAGTAATATATTTACTACTTGTTCAAGATATATTAAAGTGAGCTTATGGGGGAACTAGCCTACCAAATCATATCTGAGCAAACTGTCTTTCAGCTAAAAGCCTGGGAAAGAACTAGCTGCCCTACATTTACTTCCCATATAGCCTTTGCCTATGAAGAATTTCTGTTCTGAGAAAATGTTTGAAATGAAGCTCCCAAGTTAGATATAAAACTAACAAGCTATAAATATGCAACCTTGGCAACAAATTGGAAGAGTTAATGGTTAGGATTTGTCTGACCATAATTTAGAAGTGAATTTTAGGCTTAAATTGCTGGATCACAGATTATCTCTCATCTCTATATTGTTTCCATAGAGTCCAGCACCTGTATTAACTACAGTTGGATAGCTGTACTGGAAGCCTGGACATCACTCATATTTCGACACCAAATATGAAAAAGAAATGGTATAGAAGCAGCGAGTGCTTTGGAAGGCTGACAGGAAACAGGGAAGTGCAGCATATTGAACCTCTGTTGCAGAATCGGTTTAAAAGACAGTGCAAAGTCCCACGCCCACTCCATCCCACTTATTCAGTGGAACAGAGCAGAGCACCCTGCAGATCCCTGGAGCGCTGCCTTCAGCCAGAGGGCTCCCTGTAGTGCAAGTACAGGGGGAAAAACAGCCAAGTGACCCCACCTGTTCCCCTTCACATGGTCTGACATCTGAGGCTGAGGCTTGTGGAGAATAAAATGCCATGAAAACACAAACCACTGTGCAGCATCTGAACGTACTGCAGTCCATGGGAACGTCAGGAAAGGGGGCAGAAATGAGGCAGGCTGGAGCTTCATAAATAGTGCCAGGTATAGTAGCATTAATTAATGCAGCAGTCCCTACCTGGGAAAGCCTGAAGGAATTATCAAATTTCAGTGTGTATATGCCCTCCTTTTGGTTCTTGGGTGTAGCATAGAAATGCACTTCATTTAACTTTCTTGCAAATCTCAGTACAGAAATAGCTGTACATAAAACATATGCCATGCTGAATTCTCAGCTGCCCATTTCTAGGGAATTTCCCTCCCTTGATACAACCTACCCACTGCTTTTTTTAAAAAGGGACTCATAACTAATATGTACCTTGGCTCTGAGCAAACAAGTCTGTCTTTAGTTTGTCTGACCATGGTAAAATGCTCCTGCCTCTTCCTGACAGTTTGACATGTGGGAAAATTAAGCAGACTGACACAAAAGTAGGCTTGTAAACCACCAAAACCCAGAGATACTCCAAATGATGGGGGGGGGAAAAAAAAAAATATATATATATATGTATAGGATGGTTATAAGATGCACAAAGTAACTTTAAACCAATGCAGAAGGCAGAAACAAAGCAGCAGGAGAGCAACTTAATATTGACAGCAGTGTTTCCCTGGATCAGACCAGTTTCCAATAATTGATTTTTCACTCAACAGCTGAGAAAGTCAGGGCATCTTTGGAAATTAGGTTTGTGTCAAAACCAGTCACTGAGTCGTCTATTAGTATTTGCATATTTCAAGTTTTTTCCAAACACTTGGTTTGAATGTCAAGTTAGAGAGTAAGGTCTTCCTTCAATTCTTTACTTCATCATTTCAGATGAGACTTCCAATTGGCTTTTTAGCTGAGTGCAATGTACCACAATTTTAAAAAAACCAAAAATTCAAATACAGTCTTTCTTTCTACTGACCAGTCTGTAGCTGTAACTGGTAAACATGAAGCAGCTGTTGAATCTTTGGAATAATTGTGGCATCTGAGAAGCTGAATAATCACTGGAACAATTTTCTCACTATTTAACCTAATCTGTGTGTATTCAACAGTCTGGCCCTTCACAGGGTAAATACAGCAGCCATGCAGATGGGGAAAGAGAGAAGGAATGACTGTCTAGCCATGCTGTTATTACGTAGCAAGGAGCAGAATGAATAAATTGTGCTTAAAATTATCAGATTCAGACTAAGCTCTTTGGTTCTGTTTTACTGCCTTTCTGAAACATTACATGTTATTCATTTTAATATGTTGTAGAAATGCCCAAATGAATGGATCAGAAACTATTGCTCTCACAAATGGAAATTATTAATGTGCATTTTCAATTGGTACTTGATGGATTTTTTACTCCGTGGTGATATTTCTAGCTGAAATCCTTGTCCCAGTGAAATCAAGTGAACAGGCAATTTGTCACTGATTTCAAGGTACCAAACTTTTGTGGTTGGACTTTAATTTCATTGGTTTTGGCCTCATTTATCTAGCTATTGTACTTGGGCATGGAGATAGTATAGCACATATTCATGGCCGGAAAGCTCTATATATGTGATGATAGCTGTCCTATTATAAATAGCACTCACTGACTAAATAATGTATGGGGCTTCTAACCAATACAAGCTTCTCTAAAGCTCCGCATAGGTAAGCAATGTTTCTGTAATCCCTTTAAAGTATCTGAGAGACTAGATAAAAATGTCTTACTAATTCTGAAAGACAAAGCTCATGCCTGACTCAGATGAGCATTTCGTTTCCTTCGTTTCCCCCATGCCCTTCTCTCTACACTGTGTAGTTATGAGTACACTGAGGTTGCTCTTTAACAGAGAGCACAAAGGGCAGGATAAATACAATAAAAATAAACAGTTTCCTTTGAAGCGTCTTTATTAGGATAACCTCTGTTCTTTTATATTTATTTGTTTAAAGGTGAATTTATTTGTTGCTTTTCCCATATTACTGATCCTTCATGTCTTGGATCTCCCCACTGAGGTAAGAAACAAAACTGATTAAAACCATGGACATCTAGATGAGAAATTGATTACATCTTTTAAAATCTTGAATCTTTTTTTTTTTACTGATCTGCTGTGAAATATCTGTAGGATACCACATGAGAAGCATATCTGTCATAAGCAGGACAGGATGAGGGAGATGAGCAGTGGCCAAGCCTAGGCCAAGCTCTGTGAAGATGCTCTCAGTCTGGGCTGCATGGACTCTTTCAGACACTCTCACTATTCAATGTCACTGCTGCCCACAAAATTAAGCTATTGCTCTGAAAATCTATCCCTTGTTTGTGTGGCTGAATTAAACTGAACTTGTACAAGGAGAGACAGCAAAAGACATCTCCAATTTAGGAGCCTTGCATGCACTTGTCTACTATGTTGTACTGTGAAATTTAAGTCCTGATTGTGAGTTAGAATTCAAGGAGGGACTTTGACTTAGGCTTATCACTGCCTTAGCCTTTTTAGCTACACTGGGATATCTTTCTCACCTTCAGATCCTCTTTGAGAAGTCTAAACAATATATCACTATACATGAAGCAGTATTTTCTGTAAAAAATTCTGTTGGAAAACCATTTGATTTGCTATTTTCTTTGCTGCCCTGCAGTCCTCAAAGAAGATTAGAGGAGGGAAGCACCCAGTCATGGAGGTTATGAACAGAGCCAAAACAGATTTAGATGGAGCTTTAGAGTCTGTTACAGTTTAAGGCTGATAAAAAATGAAAAAAAGATAAAAAGAATTCTACCAAACCAACCAAGTTTATCCATTGGTTTATCAATTGCCTGCCTGAGATGCTTTTATCCCTCACTTACAGTGAGAAAATTTATCAAAATTCTTCAGTTGTTCCCTCAGGTCTTTGCAAGGGAGATTCCCTTTAGTTATTCTTAGTTGTGTGGACTATGGTCACATGTCAGAAGTGGCCTGAATGTGTTCCCTGCTGCCTAAATAACATAGTGTTGAATATAAGGGAAGGTGCCAAAAAAAATTACATTTTGCAAAATATTTTCTATTTCACATCTCACTCCAGAACAACTGGCAGAATCATTAACGGGCACAGCTGTTTCACAAGGAGTGTAAATTCCTGGTAAATTCCTGGTTGCCCAATACTGGCATTGAATTAGAGATTTTTTATTTCATTAATCACCGTCATAAAAAAGAAGAAGAATTCTGTCTGGAAGCATGAAAATATTATTCTAGGGAGAGACTTGTAGCTATAACTGGAATTAACCAGATTTTGTTTTCTCTTATATTGTTAAAGCAAGTAATATTTTTTGAGCCTCTTTTGAGTGGGTTATATTTGAGGAATTTCATGCCGGTATCTTGAGGAGCCATAGAAAAAAAAAATTTAAAAGTGTAATTTAATCTGCTTAATTAAAAAAAAAAAAAAGGCAAAAGGAAATTGAATGTTTCTCATTCAAAATACCATGCTATTACTGTGTATTAATTTTGTATCTGTGTCTTAATTCTGTATCATAAAAGTTGATTTGAACCACCAAAAGTGATGGAAATGGGAAATATTCTTATGGATGAGGAATAAATACACTGTCATTTACTACATCTGTCAGTTTTAGGGCACTTTTACAGAGAGATAAAGTGGAAACAAGAAAAAAATATAAAGTAATACAGGCAGTCAGGTTAAATGAACCCATACTAACAACAGGTCATGAGACCAGACTCTTTACATTACTGTTCCTTTCTAGGGCTTGACAGATGTAAGGAAGAGAAGAGGTTCATACAGCTGAAAGGTTCATACAGGTTCATCAGGCTTCTCTGGATATGGTGCTATAAGGTCATTTTTAGTTACAATAGAGGGAAGCTAGAGGACAAAACTCATGGTACATGGCGCAAGGTAAGACTGCTGGACATCATAGGTGACACTCTGACACTTACAGTCTTGTTTAAAACCAAGATCAGTCGAGAAAGTTGAAATGTAAGAACAATCCCAGATGCCTTTTCTCTTCTGAAAATTTGGTTTTATTTGTAGAATGTATTTTTCTACATGGTAGATTTATAGAGAAATCACATTGCTCTATTTTAATACTCAAAGAGAGACTTCATCTGAGCGCACTTCAATCATTCCTGCACATGTTTTTCAGATGGTGCAGCATGCTGCCTCTGGTGTGCCCTCCTGTACCACCATATCCACCTCCTTCATGATCATTTTGGGATGATTCAGTCTTCATTCTTGCACCAATGAATCACTGTGCCCACAATCCGCATGTGCATGTCAGTATTAAAGTTTAGAATTCGGGAGAACGAGATGACAATGTTCAGAAGACATGGTGTTACATAAATGTACTCTTGTGCTATTTTCATCAGTTTCATCTTTGAAAGGCAACAATGAACAAAACGTTACTGCGTTGGTGTATGAGAAGCAAGGCTTTAGCAGGACACTGTTCACATCCTACCTGTGCCTTGTCCCATACGTATCCCATACATGTCCCTTCCTGAGGCTGCTTGAAGTGTTGTTTAAAATACAGGGCTTTATTTTTTTTAAATAATAGTATTTATATGTGCTTTTATTTAGTTCTCTGTGAACTAATTGTACATATTTTCAGTGACTAATCAAATTCTGTTGTACCAAGTAATAAAGTCACATGAAAAGGAGAAGGCAGACTGCCACCTTTAGTATAAACGACAACTGTGATACATCAGTCTGCCAGGAATCAAGTCAAACCAAATTAATTCAAATGCGTGTCACCCTAATGAAATAAGTAGAACTCTAAATTATGTTTTCAAGCCTTCCATGCTCAGGATCCAGTGAACATGCTCAGCACGGTAAAGAATAGAGTTAAATGATGTGCTCTCTTGAAAGTGTCTTTGCCATACAGTGAGTTATCACAGTGTAGAAAGTTATCATACATTCTGTAGGGACTTTCTGAGTCTGTTTTGATCTCTGGATGATTGTAAAAGAAGAAAAACAAGTCAGAAACTCTAACTGGAACAATGTCTGAAAGCCACAGATGAAGTAATGAAGCAATTGTTCCCATAACTGCATTTGACCCATTCTGCCAAATGATAAGAAACTTTTGTTTACCACAGATCAGAGGATCAAAGGATCGTTCGGACGGGGAGGGACCTGAGGAGTTCTTTGGTCCAACCTTCAGCCCACAGGAGGGCCAGCTGTGAGGTTGGACCAGGCTGCTTGAAGCTTTATCCATTCAGGGATTGGAAACCTCCAAGGATGGAAACTGCACAACCTCCATGGGGAACCTGTGCCACTGCCGGACTGTGTTCATGGGACAACAGCTTCTCCTTGTACGCACTGTGACCCTCTCTAGTTTCCATTTATATCAGTTCTCTCTTTCCCTCCTACCCATGTGATGAGCCTGGCTCTGCCCCCTGTGTGAGCTCCTTGCAGGCGTTGCCGCTGCTGTTAGGTATTTCCAAAGTCATCTCTGCTCCAAGCTGAGCATACCTAGCTCCCCCGATTCATGCTCACAGCACAAACGCTCCAGCTCCCATCACAACGGTGGTTTCTGCTGAACCATCTCCAATTCCCTGATGAGTTCCTTGTATTGTAGGCTGAAAGCTGAATCAGTATGCAGATGTGCCCCAGTGAGTGCTGAGCAGAGGAAATAATCACTCCAGCTCTGCTGCTGCTCATACAGCCCAGGATGCCATTGTCTGTTTCCGCTTCTGGAATACATTTCTGGCCAATGTCCAGCTTACGCCCCCAAGAAGCCCAGGGCTGATCCCACAGACCTGCCTCCCAAATAGTTGATCCCCGGCCTGTGTCATTTGGAGGGGTTCATCTGCCCTAGATACAGATTATTCTTTTGTTCTTGTTGAATTTCACAAGGTTCCCACTGTACCCTTCACCCAGTCACTTTGAATTGCTCCAGACGGCAGCGCTGTGCCTAGAAGCTGCCCCCACGCCCCAGTTTGGGGTCAAGAGCACACATGAAGAACAAGGAGCCTGTAAGCTCCTCTGGCTCATTGATAGGGGTGTTAAAAAAGGCAGTTCCCAGGACAAACTCCTGCAGTACTCCTCTGGTTACTAGCCTCCAGGTAAGGTATGTATATGCTGCCCTCTGACCATTCAGCTGTGTCTTTATTCGTCTTCTTGTCCACCCATTCAGACCAAAGCATCTTAATGTACAAGAATATTGTGGAAAACAGTGTTGAAAATATTGCTGAAGTCAAGCTAAATTATGTCTAGTGCTCTTTCCTTGTCCACAAATCCACTCATTTTATTATGAAAGGCAATGAGGTTGTCTATTTTACTGCAGAAGGCAAACAGTTTGGTCAGGCATGATTTACACTTGATAAATCACTTCTGTCCACTTCTGATCACCTTCACCTTCATGCTCAAAGAGATGTTCTTTAAGAGGACTTATTCTGTGATTTTACTAACGTGTATAAATACCTGATGGGAGGAAGTAAAGAAGATGGAACCTGGCTTTTCTCAGTGATGCTCAGTGGTATCTGAAAAGATAACAGGCACAAACTGAAATACAGGAAATTTTGTTTAAGCATAAATAAAACCCCACCTTTTTTTTTGGGGGGGGTGGTGGGGAGGGTGAAGTTGATCAAACACTGGAACAGGTTGCCCAGACAGGTTGTGGAACATCTATTCTTGGAGATATCGAAAACCTGACTGGATAAAGTTCTGAGCAACCTGGTGTAGGTTATTCTGCTTTGAGCAGGGAGGTTGAACAAGACCATCTTCAGAGCTTTGTTCCAGCCACAGCCATTCTGTAATTTCTCTCAAGCAGCCCTTTACTCAGTCACAGTCGGTTTCTATCCTCTTTCTTGAGCCCCTTTAAGAAGCAGAGATCTGTGAGACCTTGTGGTGAAGGCTGAGGCAGAGAAGGCACTGACTACCTCAGACTAATCTGTGTTCACTGTTAATAGATCAAACACCCTATTCAGCCACAGTCACACTTGTTTGGCCTTTTCCTATTAGAATTAGCTCTTCTGGTTGCTCTTTCTGTCCCATGTAAAAATCACCTCCAGCCAAGCTTTAGCTTTCTTGACAACACTCCTGTATATCTGTGAAATGTTTCTTAAATCCTCCTTTGTGGCCTGCTTCACAATTTCTTGTGCTGTTCCACCAGCAGCTCCCAGTTTAGCCCCACCAGTGTGCTGATGTGTCTATTTGTTTTCCTGAGTATTGGAATGGATCATTCTTGTCCTCAAATGTGGTCTGTCCTTAAAGAACAACCAGCTTTCCTGAGAAACTCCTCTCCTCTGATCTACTTCCTATGGGATCACACTTAACAGTTCCCTGATCCGCCTAAACTCTGTTTGCCTGAAGTCCACGGTCAGTCAGTGCTCTGCTCCAGTCTTATTCATTCCCCTTGAGACCTTCAACTCCTTGATATCATGGTTGCCATACACCGGTGTCTTCATCAGTGACTTCAACAAGCTCCACATATGATGATTCATTCACAGCCATTTCAATTTCACCCCTCATCTCAGCCAATAACTGGGTAAGGAATGGGACATTGTCATCTGAATATGAGGAAAACAAGATGTTAAGAACCATAAACCAATAAACTGTCCTGACTGCAGGATCATAAACTGCTTCAGAGGCGACTCTAAAATTGTGCATTATAGCATCTAATCTGAATAATATACTTAGATGCAAACCATGAATAATAAATTTTGAACAAGTATTTGTAAATTGCCTGCTATTATGAAAGCTTCAAAAATTATTGGTATGTACAAAACTAGCTATAATTTAAAGAAATATTGACTTTCTATCTTACATACCCACTACTTCACTGTTTACAGTGTTTATTAACTTGGATTTTCTGAGTTGCTGTTTTACTTTCCACCTTGTACACTGAAACCTCTAAACTGAACTTGCAATATGAAGTTGGAACACTTCAGCACAGGTCAAATAAGGAAGTCAACACACAATCCAAAATATGGCATTGCCACTGACTTCATGCAACACTGAATCAGAGATCATATTTATACAGACATGGTTTTGCCAGGTGGAGAATCACCTTAGGGCAAGTGAAGCTATAAAATTATCATTTCCCACAAAAGCCCTTTTTATGCAGAACAGGGCACAATGATGGTTCCATCATGGAAACTATTTTTCCTAGATTTCTGTTTTCTTAAAACTGTCCTTACATAGCTGAAAAGACAGCTGTAAGAACTTTTTTTTCAAACACTGAAACTAACCCGTTCTATTTTGACAAGTAAAGCCCTGGTCGATGTTATATTTCTCTTTTTTTGCTCTGGGGAATAGAGTGCTTTGTAACCGTGACATGAAAGGAGCTTTAGTGAATATAATTTACACTCCATGTATTTAATCCCAACTTTCTTAGAATAATATGTTTTGATGCTGCTGCTATTTTCAAAGGCAGAGATAGCAGGTTTACAATTTTATTGAGGATCTTCAGTTAAGGGCAGGCAAACAGTTTGGATTCTTGTCTGAATGCCTGAAGAACTCACTAACCTTCAAAACCATCATAAATATTTCCTTCTGCACTGTTTTTGTGTCACATTCTGTTATGATTACATACTATACTCTGAATTGAATGCTGATTTCAAAGAGTATGAGAGCCCAACACAGTGAAAGTCTTTTGACTGATAGTTTTTTTTGAATGGTAACACTTCAAATGAAAATGCATGCACATGTTGTCTTTGAAGATATAATAAAATAAATATCTGAGCTGTCAGAAACATTAGAAAAGTCCACTACTTTTTGGATGTACATGTGTAATCTTTTCTTGCTGTGAGGGTATTTTTATGTTTATTTCCACTGTCCACTGAGATGAGAATATACTTGACAGGTATATGAAATCAGATAGATCATCTTCATGGAGGTGAATTTTATTGTGTGCAAGCTTTCTTCCAAGTAAATATTTAATTAGCTGCTTCTATTGAGGTGTAATTATTCAGCATCTTTGCTCAGTGCAAGTGGAATACATGACATAATAGATGACACAACGGTCTGAAAAGGTGACAGCCGTGTCTGCCGAGTCATGCTGAACTTGATTTTCCGATACTCCACAATATGGTTTGGACAAACCTGTGTTAAATGGCAGCTTCACCATGACAGAGAGAGCACAAGGCAGGGGACAGCTCATGGGAAACTATCAGAGAAGTCAAGGATGACTTTGGAACACAAACTGGAAAAAATCTGCATTGTGCAGGCAGTTTAGGCAAAAAAAAGCATGTTAAGCAATCATTTCCAAATTTCCTGTGAAGTGAAATACCGCGGACAGGCTGAACTTGTGCAGAAATGCAGCCTATGAGTAGAAAGTTGTGCCATTGTGGAGCTTTAAACGTGGTTACTCAAATACAATTTGTGCTGTGAAAAAAGGGAAAGTATTTCTAAAAGGGAGACATGAAAACAAAGGCCATTGCTGGTATTAAGAAGCAAAACTTTGTATCCAGAATTAACGGATCTCCTTGTTATTTCAAACAATTGATCTAATTAATGTTTGACAAATGCAGTTCAACTTCCATACTTTTATTTTCTTGTGCCCTTACTAAAATACCATTCCCATTTCCAAATGCAAACAACCCTCCTCACTCTACACAATTTTGTTATGAAGGTTTTGTTTTATAAGAAAGCACTTGTGATAATGTGGCACACAGGACTGCATGGAAACCAACAGCAACTAAGAGCAAAGAGCCACCATTCAAGCAAAATATATATAGAAAGAACAGGACATTAAAAATCCTTCCTTTCTCAGTGGGAATTTGAGCAGATATTTCATCCTGTGTAGTTTTTAGGAGCCAGTGTTACTTGGATCTGGATGTGGTGTATTTTTCATGTACTATATAAAGTTCAGAACTAGACCAATTATAATTATCAACAAGGACTTTTCTTTACAAGAGGTAGCATGACCTGGATAAATTCTATTATAACAAATTGGATTTAGCTTATCTAATTTTACATTAAAACTTATTTGGCAATTAATATTGGACATTTTCTTTATTTTTGTATTTGGCAAAGCCATTTAGAAACTGTCAAGATAAAAGACATGCATATAGAGCTACAATTACTGTATATGCAGATATCCTTCCTCCTGCAGGCTATTCCTATACTGAGTTTTCCAGAGGTGTGGAAACACATTTTAATTATAAACTAAATAAAGTATGGTGGGTTTAGTATAATTTATGTAGAAAACTTTACTTTTGTGACTGCTTTAAGTATGTAGCCATAGCAATATTTAGTGTCTCTCACTTTTCATCTTTCCTTGCCCAGTTGTGACATTCACTTTGAGCCATGTTCTCCTTCTAAATAATTTTTTATGGACTTCTAAAAGAATCTGCAGGAATATTTTTTAAAAATTCTAAAACTGATCTCAGTAGCAGAAAGTCGTGTATTAAGTTAAAAAGCAGCAAACCCATGTGTATTTCTGCTGTATTAAATTTAAATTTAAATTTGGAGCCACATCACAGCCTTCTGTCTGACATTCCTTTCTAGTCACAGATGCAAAAATCCACTTCAGAGGAATAAGGAAGAATCCAGATTTTAAACATCTTTAATTCCAATCTATGGAAGTAAAGAATAGGGCTGGGCAGATTTAATAATTTTTACAAAATTAAAAACACCACCTCCCACATTTTTATTGTTATTATGTAAGGGAAATGAAAATTTTTATTCATTTCTCCATTATTTTCAGATAAACATTTGGAATATTTGGTCCCCTCCAGTTGGTTTGATGGAACTCTAGAGACAAGTATAGTATTTTTATATGGCTGTGCTGGTGTAGAGAGGCTTCAGTGTTTCACGGGTAATAATATCAATGCCAGCAGCCTGGGCTCTGCGGGTGGCACTCCCTGTTCCTCTAATGGTGGCCTGTGCATTTAGTTGGATTTCAGTTGCTTATTCATCCTCAAGCCTCAAATATGTGCTGTAACCACTTTTTTTTCAGCGTGAAGTTGAAAAGTGTCTGTAAAGAGATGTACTGGCCTTTTCTAGCACAAGAAATTTTATAGTGTAGGTCTTAATGGAACTTTCCAGTGAAGTTGTAATGTTCCTCGAGAGCATGTGGGCAGGTGATAAAATATTCAGCAGATTCATTCTCTTCTTGAAATTTGCATAGAACTTATATCACAGAAATGAAACCTCAAGAAAGTGTAAAATGTTTACAAAATCTACTGACCTGACATAATTTTGTTGTTTCATTCAGAACAATATTATTTCATTAGCTTCTGGTTTTGGTGCTTAAATCTGATCTCCCTCTTGATCCACCTTTAGAAGTAAATGTTTTAAAGGATGAAATCTGTTAGGAAGGAGACTCAAGCATGTTTTAATGAATGTTGTCAAGGATGCCATTATGGTCTAGGAACAATCTCCAAGCAGCCTTTTACTACTGAAAAAACACACCCATTTGCAAGGCTGTTGAAAGTGTCAGCCCCTTCATCCTCACATTAAATCAGAAGCGTCTGCTTGAGTGTCCTCTGGCTGAACTTTGTACGCTTGGTTGTGGGACATTGGTTATAGATTAATTGGGAACTTGCATTATGTGGGATGTTGCACACAGTTTTCACGGGCAGGTATGGTTTTAGCAAAGTGAATTCTACTTGCTTCCCTTGGAGGAGAAAGTACAGCTTGGCTTAAGTGTATCACCTCAACTACTACATGAAACAATATATTGGGAATGAAGTGATGTGGATTTACTTCTTGGATCTGCCATTGATCTGCTGGGCAATCGACAATCAGTTTTCTCTTGTCTCTTTGTTTTCTTCCTGTTGTCTTTTCCCCTTCTTTTTTTCTGTATTGCATCTGGTCCAAAGGAACTTTGAAGAGGGTTTAGGCTTTCTGATGCCTTTGTTTCTCCTGCTAGTTTCGTCACTAGAAAAGTGAACCAAATTTAAAGAAGAGACAAGATTTGTCCTCATTGATTCCGTGAAATACTAAAGATAGATTTAATTGTAAACTGCTATTTTCCAACATTGATAGTTAGTTTAGTTGGTAAGTATAAATTTCAGAGCTGCAGTTCACACAAATACTTTTAAAAGAAAAGCAAATAAATAACAAAGAAACAATAAGCAGAAAAAGTAGTGCTTACCACCTTTGCAGTTCTCTTTAATTAGAAAATCTAATGACAGATTTCTAAAATTACTGACAGCTCCTTCTACTTCATGTGTTGGGATTTTTAAAAGATTGTTCAGAAAATTTCACTTAGAATGCCAGATGCCCAGAGGTAACCAGCCATACACTGATATTTTCTACATCAACCGTCCTATCCCATTCTGTGGGAAAGAACCTATTTGTTAGAGAAGCGCAAGAAGTCTACTTTGATTTCAAATAAGCTGCAAAGAAAATTGTCTTCCTTGAATGTCTGGTTAATGGCTTACAAGTAACTAATAGTATCACTGTCTTCAGTAACAATTCTACTAAAAAAATTTCAAAAGGGATTTTGCTGTGTTTTTCATTTCTTCCTAGCTAGAGACATAGGGCAAACTGCCTGCTCCTCTATAAACTGATGGTGATGTGTGAATGATAAATGACAGATGGGTGCATTAGTTTGCAAGGTCGTAGCAGAGTTGTCAGGCTAAATGCAAGAAGGCAATACTCACTGTGTAGCTCTTCTATATCAGGGCGTACTTGCAACTCAGCTTTACTGTTGCTCATCTAAAAATATAGGAAGTAAAGAAACAGTATTTTGAATGTAATTCATAGTTGTTTCATGAGAATTCCCGACAGAATTTCTCTGTTACTACAGCAGACAAAGAAGAGAGTTTGTGCAGGGTGGGGACTACAGTACTTTCTTTTGAAATGCAAATGCCTCATGATGGGGGAGATCACAGAGAAGATTTACCCACTGTAGAGTCTTAGGACTTCTGTGATGTCTCAGGAGGGACAGACGGTCTTTCAAGTCTCCTTTAAGCTTAATTCCTTATGATTCTTTAAATTCCATGTGCCCTTTTTGCATACCTGCTCTGGTGGAACTTGAATGTAATTAGGCCCCCAAAGCTGCAATACAAGTAAAAACTTGTCCCCTTAATCCAGTGACAACTTATGACAGATCTTCTAGGAGCAAAGACACTTTAGGCATAAACAGAAGTTCAAGTTCATGACTATCTCTCCAAAATTCATGCACACAGCAACATATTTTATGTATTTACTCAGAAACATTCTTCTTTCCCAGCTCTGGCAATAAGAGCCAGAGACACAAAGCGGAACATGCTTTGTTGGAACGTTGGAACTTCAGTGGAAGCAATTGCAGTTTCTAGAAAAAAGAGAATGGTAACAAATAGATTTTAAACTCAAAAACCTACATGCAGCTGCACAGTTGTGTCTGTGAAATGTTAGCACCCCTGTATACATTCTTGGATACATGTGTAATTCCCCAGTTTAAGTATTTTTTTTGTTCATAGGGAAAAGTTTTGGTGCACATTTTTTTTTCAATATTTCATATACTGTACACTGAATATACTAGTACAACCTCTATGATAAACACTACATCCTTTGAAATTAAAAAAAAAAAATGGCAGAAAGAAATTTTCTTTCTACATCACAAAGATTTTAGGAGGCAGAGGAGTTTGAAAATCACATCTTCAAACACATTGACCTTGGTATTGTTAAATATTTTCTACTCCAGGAATGAAAGGAAACCTATAGGCTTTGTGAACAGAAGCGATACTGGAAATTCACAAAGGAAAGAAATCCACAGGAAAATCCCCTTCACCAGTTTATCTATCAGTGTGAGGCTGATGTTATCCTGCAAATTCATGAAAATAAAAGCCTGCAACTTATGCCAGATTCTGCAGCCCAGCCCACACTGCCAGAAGGTCTGATGTCAACCTCTCTTCCTCAGAAACCTCTGAGCCTGTGACAACTGACTTTTTCAGGAGCAAGAACACCATAACCGAGTTCCTCCCTGACCCTTCTGAGAGAAGGAACAACTGGCTGCCAGCTGTTCACCCAAAATCCATGAACAAGGCTCAATTTTCGGCTGCAGCCTTCATTTATGGTTTTAGAAAAAGTACACTAAACACATCACTGATTTTTTGTCAGACTAATGGAGCAAGGGAAAGCGCAGTGTGATTGCACTAAACCAGCCCTAAACAAACCTGGTACTACTCCAAAGTACAATTGGTACATCAGTAAAACCTTCAGCACTTGGAATTTCTCCAACAGAATTCTCAGCACGAAGAAGCTTCATAGTGTGTTATTTTGGTTTGGAAACAGCCTCAGCCTCAGAAAAACAAACAAATAAAATCCCCTCTCCAATGCCCTAAAACCTGGCTGGATGTTAAATGTTTAGCAAGTGAATAAACTAAACACCAAACAAAGAGTTCTGGTTTTTTTCCTAATTACCTGTGAATTAAAATTTACGATGGACGTTTTTTCAGTGAACTAAAAATAATAAAAATATTCTCTTATCTCTTGCCTCTGTTTTGTCACTTCCCATTCTTTCCTGCTCCCCAGGTATTACATAAATCTCTACTTTTGCCACTCCTCCTAGTTACTGCCATCTCCTATTTGGTTACTTCTTGTAGATCTGCAGCCAACTCTCTCACACAATGGCAAAGCCTGCTGAGATATGTTACATATTTTCCATTTGCAGTACCAAATAGAGGGTGCTGAGGGTCAGAGTCTTGCTAAAGTCCATAAGCCAAAAATAAATAAAGTCATCAATTCTATCAATATTTTTCCAACATGCTTTGATTTTGGAATGACATAAAATTTGGGAATCGCCCACTGAATTATTGAGTAATCGTAGTGGTATTTCTAAAATAGTACAGTGCAATAGTTGGGCAACCTTTTTGGGAGGCATAGCTGCCAGGGCCAATCCCTGCTCTGCCTGGTTCAGACCAAGGCTTTGAATTTAAATCTTCTACCTCAGTAAGATCAGCTGATTCAGAAAAAGTGTTAAACCACTAGTAGATTGTCTTGTGCAGCCCTTGATTGTTTTTATTTTGGGTTGTTTCGGTTTTTTTCCCCTCGAGAAATTAATTTTTCTCACTCTACTTTACATAAACTCTAAATTGATTCTGATCATGCTTACAGGAGATCAGCAGAGTGCTAGCACAGGCTGACAGCACTCCACAAAGAAAAAGGATTTTTTGGAAACTTCACCACAGGTTTTTGGTTCTATAACTTCTGCGATTTTTCCAATATGAATAGCTTGTGGAAGCAATATATTTTCATCCCATGTCTGTCATGATGGTGCACAAGATGTCCTGTGATCACTGCAGGTTCCTGATGCAGGGTCTGCCACTGGGGTCAGACCAAGGCTGAGGCTCTCTAAGCAGCTCATGCCCTGCACAGCAACAGGAGGGCTGGACTTGGGTGCTTTTACTACCTTCTTGTGTCCCTTTCTTCCCAATAGGTGTCAAAACTGAGAATGGCCTGTAAGGGTTAACAAACAGGCTGTAGTCCCCCACAAAGCTCCCAAACAGGGTACTTCACATGAAGCTACCCCGGGAGAAGTCTTCCTAACTGAGTAACAGCTCCCTGTTCTCTTCTGAAAGTCTCATTCTGACAAAGATAAGTGTATAGTTAGTGTTGTATTTAACCTATTTTGCAGTCCCTGTGGTATGCTACCTCACAGTCTAAACTTTCCCCTTTGTATAATTATAGAAAGGAAGGGAAACTACATTCAGGATAAAAAGATGTGCTTACAATTTCACCTTTTCCCTCCAGAAATCAGAATAAATTGAAGAATTGAATATAGTAGTTATAGTTAATGTTGATTGCCTGAAAGAAAACAACATAAAAGAAAAGAAAAAAAAAAGCATTTTTTCTATTTTTCAATGGAAATAAGTAATAATGAAATAATTTCAATGGAAACTAGAGCAACAGGGAATAGTCTCTCTCATTTATTCTCCCCACAGTAAATCAGTTTTCATTACTGAGCAAAGTCAGGCCTGAGATCTTTGCCTGCTTGTTCTTAGTCACCAAGAAGATATTGGAAAGTAATATGAGAATCTCATTCCTAGTTTTTTTCCTAAGGAGTGGCTGAGTTATTGTGCTGGAAGTTTGAGGAAAAAGGGAAAAAGAAGAAAAACAGCCTCTGGCCAAAAAAAAAAAAAAAGAAAACGAAAGAAAAAAGCAGACTAGAAAATTAAATACAAGGAATTAAAATTCAACAAAGACTGGACAATCTTAGCTAAAGATGTTGCCAGTAGCCACAGAGATAATGGAATAGTTTAGAAACTTGTGTATATATCTATATTTTATTAACATCCCTGTATCTTTTATTGAATTTTTTATTAATAGATGTTAATGTAGATTGCACTAAAAAATTGCTCAGATGATAAAAAAGAATCCTTCTTTGAAATTATTTGAGAAAATTAGGATTTTTAAAAAGAAAGGAAATATTTTTAAGTATAAATCTTTTTAATTCCTATTAAAAAGTCTTTCGAAAAACTTACTTCACAGCCAGTTGTAATTTCTTTTAAAATAGCTAAAATTACCACAAGCACCAGTCATTTTTCTTACAGATTGAAAAGTCAGAGAAGTTAAAAAGGATAGAAAAATAGACAAAAGGAGAAGAGTCTCTTTGTAGAGGTTGCTTTATAAAACCCTTTGTTTTCTCCTCAAAAATAGAGTGTAAGGGATTCAATTTTAAATGACGATTTCAAAGAAAATTGTGAAACAGGGGTAATGTGAGAATTAAGCACTAAAATATGCATTGTGTTGCGATGAAAAAGAGGATGAAGCTGAACGACGCCAGTCCAGTAGTTATCCAATAACAGGCTTTTGTGTTTGCACAGCTTATGTGTGTGGTGGACTGAGGCAGGCAGGCTGTTATAGCAACAGACATATGGTGGATTTATGAAAGAAGAGAGATTGCTCCCTTGAGACTCCCCTTTGTGCCTGAATTATCAGAAAAAATTGCATTATATGTGCCATTCTCCTCACAGGAATGTCACTCACCTTCAGTCCATCTCCAGAGAGCTCCTCACCTCGGTGGAAGCGAGAGGTGAGCACTAACCCTACACGATCAGTGGGAAGCTCTCGAGGAGGTCCCTCAGCGCTGGGGCTCACTCCAATGGCACCCACAGGCTCGACACTCAGAGCACAAGTGGCTCATCCAGCTTCTATGTCAGTCTATTCAGTAAAGAAAACGTAGACACATCTCAGAAGTCATTTCAGCAAAGTATCTTGGTTGCTGCATTATCCTCTACAATCACACTAAAGAGATTTTTACTGCTCTGGGGGCTGGAGATACAGAAATGAAGTTTGGACAAGGGTGCTTCCATAGAAACCCCTTCTGCTGTTTAACCAGGGTGTCATCTTGCGTTTGAGTTTTCTTCTCCAGCACTTCATTTGCGGTAAACTGAAGAGAGTCAGGGCCCAAGCTCTGCTCCAGAGGGTGAATTCATCTGTATTACCCATGGGGAGCAATGCTGGCACTGCGCTAGCTCCTGAGCTGATTCTGGGCATTTGGCAGAGACCCTGTCACTTGTCACAGGCTAGAACTGTGCAGGGACTTGGAAATGCATGGTTTTGTGGTAACATTAGCAGCATTTGAATCCATAAAACATTAATGAAATCGTTTCACATGTCTACAAATATTCTAAATATTCTAAAAGACAAAATGCTAACAGTGGTTGCTGCTGGATTTTGGACATGGTTTGGGCATATATCTCTTAAAAAATTTCCTAAAGTCATCTGCTGACAAAAAGGAATCCCAAATGCAAACAAAAACTAATTGTTAAGAGATTACACACTCTATCAAAAGGAGACAGGAATCAAAGTGTGTTCAATGGTTAACTCATCTGCATTTGTGATAACTGGCAGAAAAGGAAGAGAACAAATATTTTGTTATTGATTCAAAATATGAAGCACTACAGATTTATCTCATGAAATAATACTGGGATTTCTGAATGCACATCAGCTCAGAGGAAGCAAATAAGAATAAGAAATAAATTATTAAAATGGTATAGAAAATCTGATAACCTGGTAGCCTGAAATAAGATGTAGCAAATGAAACAGAAAAAAAGAACTATAATAAGCTAAAGATCCTTTACGTCCTACAGAATGAGACTACTCTGAGAGTTGCCTCCTTAAGAATGAGTGTATGTTTTCACCTTCTGAACCGAGAAAAAACATGTGTTCCTTAAAGATATTGCAAAGCCGATCTGCTGATAAAAATACCTCATTCTCAAAAAATGTTTCCAACAATTATTATCAACTCAGATAGAAAGCAAGATTAGCCACATGAATTGCCACGTGCACGAAGAGCTTCTTTATTTCTCCAAGGAAAAGAAAACCTGATGAAGATATTGAGTTGGCTGATTCCTCATTGGCAGAAAGTGTTTTATGGCATAGAGGCTGCCACCGCTGCAATTATGTAAAGAAAAGTGCCTCTTGTAGCACAGCTGTGATGACGGTGTGTTACGGAGAGAACATGAAGAAAAGATGATACAGGGACTCCTACATTCCAAAATGAAAGCTTAATTATAATACAAAGAAATAAGATTTTGGAAACTCAGTACTGTCAGTGGTCATGTTGGACCCAACAACAACAGGGCCCAGTCCCGTTCAATATCTATGTTGATGTTTTGGATGAGGGCATTGAGTGCCCCGTTGGTCAGTTAGCAAATAACACCAAATTGGTGTTGATCTGCTGCAGGATAGGAAGGCTCTGCAGAGGGATCTGAACAGGCTGAATTGAAGGGCTGAGGACAACAGTATGAGGATTTGCTAGGACAAATGCTGGGTCCTGTACTTGGGTCACAACAACCCCATACAGGCTTGGGGAAGAGTGGTTTAAGAGCTGTTCTGCACTAAGGCACCTGGGGGTGCTGGCTGACAACCAGCTGAACATGGGCCAGGGTGACCAAGAAGGCCAATGGCATCCTGGCCTGGATAAAGAATAATGTGACCGACAGGACCAGGAAAGTGATTCCCCTGCTGTATTTGGCACTGATGAGGCCACACCTCAAGTTGTGTATCTAGTTCTCCGCTCTTCACTTCAAAAAGGACACTGAGGTGCTGAAATGTGTCCAGAGAAGGGCAACAAACTGGTGAAAGGTTTACAAAACATGTCTTAGGGGAAGTGTCTGAGGGAAGTGGGTTTTTAGGCTGGAGAGGACTGAGGAGACACAGGTTAGATCTCGTTGCTCTCTACGCTACCTGAAAGGAGGTTGCAGTGAGATGGAGGTTGGTCTCTTCTGCCATGTCTCAAGTGGAAGGATAAGAGATGGCCTCCTGTTGCACCAGAGAAGGTCCAGATTAGATATAAGAATTTTTTTCCCACTTGTTAAGCATTGGAATAAGGTGCCCAGGAAGGTAGTGAAATCACTGTCTCTGGAAGTGTTCAAGGGTCATCTGGATGTGGAATTTGGGGATATGGTTTAGGGATGATTATGGTGGTGCTACATTGATGGTTGAACTAGATGACCTTGAACATCTATTCTAACCCTGTGATTTTCTTCCCCAACCTCTCTCTAAACTGCTTATCTTCCCAAACCTTGATTTTGCACTTTTTTTCAAAATATTAAGCTTCATAGTAAGGAAGTTGGGTGGTAAAATGTATTGGTTCCTCTTTACTGACCTACATACACCCAAATGCTGTCTACATATAGCTAAATCAACACAAGAAAACTTTCTTAGAGGGTATCATTTCCATAATGAGTGGTTGCTGAAAGATATCAGGTATCTTGGCAAACCACTGCCCGTAGCTTCTTCAGTCTTACTGAATACAGTGGGAATGGATAGATATTCCAATTAAATCTAAATATATCTGATGCCATTAATTAAGAAGAGAATGAACTGGAAGCTAACCTCAGCCTTCACCCGAAAAATAAATCCAAAACCAAAAGCTCAGCAATTGCTTTCCCAGAATTCATTAATAAAAAATTATATGGATAAAATCAAGGGAAATGTTGACCTTGAAATTACTGTCTTTGGCTCCTCTGACAAGCAGATGCTGTTTTGTAACTTTTCCCACACTGTTTTTTCTCGTTGTTTCTGGCTAATGCACAGGCAGTGATATCTGAAGGCCAAAGGTTCAAATGGCACATGAGGATGCAAGCCATGGATCATAAGAGTTGTGCTTACAAAAGGCAGAGGCTGATGAATCTCACACAATGCATCTTCCCCATCTAGCTCTAAAAGTACCTCATTTGTTTGGTGATCATCTTGTCATGGACACTGCAGATGCACTATTACATTTGTCTAGAATATGATTGCTCAATCTCATCATTCTCAAAATCAATATGGAAACCTTTCCATTTTTCTCCTCAGTACTACTTTATTACTTAGTACTGAAGATCATATATATAGAAGATGAAAACCGAGACTTTTTAAATGAAAAGGTTGTGTTATAATTTTGTTCTCTTGAATATTTTTTCATTTCCTTGGCTTTCCTTTTTCTTCCCCATCCCATACTTGGTGTGTATGCAGTGCTGAACTGTCGCCGTCCAGTGCCAATGGAAGAGGACACGCTGTCCCTTGGCACAGTAAATAGGTGCCTCAAGGTACACAGCTTCCAGCTTTTCCTTCTGCCTCCAAATGCCAATGACTTCTGGGTCCCTTGGCCTCACAGCAGCCCATTTCAGTGCCCAGCAATCATGCCCCTACCTAAAATCACAATCCAAATCTCAGAACATCCCATCACCACACTCAAACTACTAACCTTGACTGTTCAAGTGGCATGAGAGGCATTTTCAGCAAGATCCTTTTTCTGTACTCAGGAGGGTGATATTTCCAGGCTCTCTCCTTTGAGGTCTGGTGCTGGTGGGTTTCTTGAAGAGAGAGGAAGGCATCAGATATCTACCTCAAACACTGTTCACAAGAGCAGAGTGTGGAAAAGGCTAAATTGCTGGGCATTTTCGGGATCTTTCTTTTATATTGTAAAACTGATGTTAGCTTTCTCTTTTCTTCCCAAATGCCTTTGACTGTTGAGAGAAAAGGAAACACCTCTGTCTGCTTCTGTTATCATAACGGATGAAACTATCCGAGGCAGGGTGTTTTCCTGAAGGCAGAGCTGACACTTGCCAAAAAGTAGTTAATTATTTCATTGTTGTGAAACTCTTGGCCGTTTTTCCAAAAAAAAAAAAAAAAAAGGTGATTAGCTGAGGAAACAATGGCTATGGGCAATTCTGTGATCCCTATTTTCCAGAATCCTACATAAGCCATGACTGTTATGAGAAGAAATTACTTGTTCCACTGTCATAAGGAAACAGTCCAAACCTGAAATGGAGGAAAATGCTGATTAATTTCTTTGAGGGAAAGCACTGGAGTGGAGGTCATCCTCATTGTGCAAGCTTCAGAAAAAGACTGCAGTGAGAGCAGGCAACACATATTTTAGAGTTATTGCATATAAGAGCCTCACATTTTCATGTGATAGTGTTTGCATGATACATTCTAATAAATTCCAAATGACTCCATAGTATATTCCTAGTGCAGCTCTATGAGCTGCATGGAACCACATGTTCAACCACAATTTTCTTCTACAGACCTTGGTGACCTTCCCCCCGGAGGATAAAAAGATTAATAATCTGATAACTGGTCACAGTGGCACAGGCTCTCCACCATCTGTCAGAGTAGATCATTGCAGGATCATCTGGAGCAAGTCAGGAAGGCAGGTTTTTCTTCACTCTGTACAGACATAAGTGGAAATACTCCCATCCTGGTAATGCCTATAATTCACTTTGCTTTTAAATTAATGCACTTGGCAGGTAGTTAAATTGAGCATAAAATTTGTCCATGGAAGGCTCCTGAGCTGGAAGTGTGGCTTTTGAGTCAAAAAAGAATGAGCCATTTGGACTGGCCCTCTGGGAATGGTGAGCGCCGATCCAGGCCTAAATCATCTGGAGAGGAACCATAGTCAGTAGGATGACCCATTCTCCCTGAGGTGCCCCTAGGAGGCTCTGCAAGAAGAAATGTCTGTATGACTGTCATGGGAAAAGGGGAAGGATAGGTCCCAAAAGAGAAAATCTTGCAGAATTCCTCAGTTCAGAAAGGCAATGCTCATTTTTCTGGGGTTTCTTTTCAGCATAGTATCAGAGGAGACCCCCATGTGTCATCTTCTTCTACTTCTTTTGCTTGTATATGTATTCTTTTTCCCTCTACCACTTATTCTACAGGCCACAGAATACCGACCTCTGAAAAAAGGTGATAGTGCTGCATGATTTCACTGTGAAGTCCGTCAATCCAAAAATAGATGGACAGTCCATTGCACAGTAAAATTTGATCTGACATTATTCATTAACCAGATCTTGTCATTATGGATTAAGGTGCTTCTGATGTTAATCTACTGAGAGGTTTCTTTCTGTATTTATTTCACCTTTCTCTCTCTGCCACTGAATTTAGATGACATAGGACATAGTGGAAACAGTATTTATGTCACCTTGTTAATAATGGTGATGTTTGGCTTAAAAGTAACTATCTTCTGTTTGAGAGGTAGTAAAAAAACTTATTCTTTCTTTGCGCAAAAAGAGGAGACATATGAAGAAAGTTATTTTTCACAGGAAGTTGAATGATGTGGGTATATGTTCTGTTATACGCAATAAAATAAAATTCTAAGATGTTAAAATTACCAACAACATTATATTATGAGAGGAAATTGTCTTAATTGAAATGGCTACACAACTGAAATATTTTGCTTACATTTGAATTTTGTTGCTTGGTAAAAATGCTTTTTTGCAAAGAAAAGAACCCCACTGCTTTCCAGACTCCTTAGGATATGATTCACTTCATGCTTTAATCAAGATCATTAGCATGTAAACACTTTTAAATGTTTTCATTTTGAGAATTTCATATGTTTTTACTGAGACAACAGTCATTTTAAAGGAGTCATTCCTGATCAGATTCATGAGAGTACAGAGGATGCATTCCTCCCACCTTTATATTCTATCAGACAGACTGACTTGCTCAGAGTACTTTGATATTAAACAAATGATCTGTCCCTACTAGCTGAACATACCCTCTGAAACCATTTCCATTGACGTGATGCTGGTGATGTAATTACCAGCTCTACTGGGATTTGTTCTATTTTAAGTAAGTTCAGGAAAATAATTTGCTTTCCTTCCTTACTGTATGGATTACGACCTGACTATATTTCTACTATATGAATTTTAAATGACACAGTAAAGATGAACATGACTCTGAATTACAGGATACAGCACAGAAGCACTTGGCAGAGAGTCTTTGAAATATGTATAATTTCCTGTATAATTTCCTGCTTTTTTATGCTTGAAAACTGCAGTGGGCATAGTCTCCATATGCTACTCTGTTCCATATGCAGAGCATGATATATAATTCCAACTCCAATTTAGTAGTGTTCTGCTAATAAAGGTTAATGAGATACCATAATATAGCAATATAATTTATGAATAAGCATCAAATAAAGGTTTGCAAAAGAAGTGAAACAAACAAGTGAGCCAACAACAGCAATAACAAAAATCATCTTTCTACAACTTTGGTCTCCACAGTCTGCCCTTGAAATTAAATCAAAATCATGGAAACAACTAATATTGGAACATTGTGAACCAGCTGTTTCTTACAGCTGCTTAATTAGTCTGTATACCCAGTAAATCAAAAATATTTGTTATCACTTAGGCAAAGTAATCCTACAGAAATGTGCATGTCAGTAGAATAAACTTTGCCTGAAGTAGGCAGTAGGGGTACCTCTTCCTTGAAGCAGCAGCTCTCTGCAAGGTGTGTTGGAGGGAAGAGAGGGCCCAGCACACACCTGAGTTGCACCATTTCCCTCACCATCACCCTACAAGCTCTCCACTGCTGCTTTGCAGTGGTCAGAGCAAATCTCCACAGCCCCAAATGCTCCCTTGCTCCACTCTTTTTCTGATCTCTTAGTGATGTGGTCCGAGGCTGGAAAGCAGGGAGGAGGAAAGGAATGCATGCTACGTGGAAGCTGCTACATGAAACTGTCTGTCTGTGGCCCTAGCAACACACGCAATGTTTTCCATATTAAACAAATCTTTGTTATCTGACGTAGGACTCAGGTCAATGCCTGTGGGACAGATCTTATAACTATGGTCTTTGGTTGCACTGAAGATGAAGCTAAGAGGTGATTTGGGACTATCATTGTCACAGGACACCTTTATGTGTACAGAAGTAGGTGTCACCAGCGACCCTAGCCACCAAGGACCAGCAGGTGAGTTGCCTTCATTCTGCAGCTGAGTCATGTTGTTCTGTCTTTTGGCCTCCCCAGGGTGGGATCCAAGATCCAGTGAGAAGGGTCCACCAGTAACAATCCCTCTTATGGAAGTTTCTATGCCATTAAATCAGAGCAATACTGATAGGAAAGGCTAAGTACAGAAATAGTCATGTTTAAATCCAGTTGCTCTCTCGCTAAAAAAAAATGTTTCAGGAAAGATTAACAAATGTATTCCATTAAGACAGAAAAACAGTGACCAGAAAACAAACCTCTTCCCAAGGTTTTCTTCAGGTTCCCGGCTATGCAGTTCTAGTTCTGTTAAATTGCATGCTCTCTTGCTGAGTAATTTCTACTATGGCTTTGTTCACAAAAGTATCACAAAAGAGAAAAACCTCCCTCTTTGAATCTCATTTTTAGCCCACGGAGAATTCTCAAGCTGCACAGGAATCACAGTTCTTCTCAACTGGAACTTATCTATGGAAATTTGGCAAATCATTTTTGGGAATTTATCTATTACATTAAGACAATTAAACAGCTGGAACATGGTGAGATGAGTTTCATGCCTTTAACAGTGAACAATGGTCAGAAGTAAAGAGAAAATAAATCCAAAAGTATGAGAGCATTATAAGAGTGAAATAAAACAATTATCCTTATGTGATGGACTGATGTGGCATAATTTGTAATAAAGATAGCATCGCCTTCATCTACACAAAATTCAGCCAAAGATTAAGACAGTAGAAAACATTTCAAGTGGTTAAATGGATCCTTTATAACACAACAGGATACAATCTGGTATCTAAAGAATAAAATTTTAGAAGCTGTAAAAAAATATGCATCATACTTTCTGAGCCAATGCTGGTGCAAATGTGTCTATCTAGGTACAGCTAGCTCCTCTAAGCACTTTTGAGACAAAAGAGCATTTTGCTCCTGCTGTTGAAAATTGATGTGAATTTTTCGTCAAAATTCCACTGTATGAGAAAATGCTGTTTTGTTAAAATTCTTTTAATAATTTCAAAATATTTGCTTGATTCAGTGAATACTGACTGAATCTAAGTGAAAGTCCTAGAAAATATTAATGGGCTTGGTCAGAGTTTCTGGTTGTAAGATAGAGTCTTTACCCAGGTGAGTTGATCTGATTGAGAGGTGTCTTAGTTGAGGACCTCCACAAAGCAAGTTTCTTTAGGTCTGCATGTTTTACTCAGCAGTAAGTACTTAAGAACTCTTTAGATTAAATCCGCAGAATTTATATTCCATATTATGTCTATATTCCCTGCTTCCCCTCTTTCACAGATGATAATGAATTATTAACTATTGTGTAGAAAAGCAGATTTGAACAGAATTTTACCACAGAAAATCAGAAGTTCTTATTATTGTGTGCCAGAGCCAGTGCTCATAAAGATTTTTGTGCCTCACAACAAAGTTGTGTCTCTGCGACAGTGACAGTGGGTTCTCTAGGACATAGCTATGAATCGGGGGTAGGATGGACCTTCAAGCACTCAATCTCATAAACTGACAGCTTTAAAAATAAGATTCAGACCTTGAATTAGGCCTAAGAATGCCATGGCCGCAGAAAACTAAGTGAAGCAGCATTCATACGCTTGCACAGTCTGTAAATCTGCAGAGCACTTTTGCTGTTCAGTATATTCACTGAATTACAGAAGTAGAGGAAGACAAGACACCTGACAAGATCTTTCACTCCAAGCGTCATTTTCCCCCATGCTGGCTTCACAACACACCAACTAGGGAAGACTTCACACAGCATGCACCTGGACTCAGGGCAAGCTCCAAGAGTCGGCAAAAGAAAAATGCAAGAGAGGTGATGCTTTCCACTTTCTGGCTCCTGTGTGAGCTGCCGGCTCAGAATAAGGTATGAAACTGGTACCTTATGCAGCAGCACAATCACTTCAAAACGGTGGCCAGCATCTATTCACCCCTGTGTGATGAGGGCTCCTGACTTCGTCTGAATTTCTGTCAGATCAACTGGCCTGTAACGTGGGAAACAAAAATGCAGGCTGGCAAAGACCCCTTGAAAGCCTGTCCACTTCTGACAATGTCCATCCCTTGACTGGGCTTTAAATAGGCCATCTGGAAATACTTTTCTCTCAACTTTTCTTTAAAATGACCTACTTAAGAGGTTCTATTGTACCTTGGCACCGCCTACTGTAGCATGTTCCTATACTGAGAACATTTTCCCTAATATTTAACCCAGACCTCTTTTGTCACAGGTTAGGCTGTTTTCTAGTTGTGCTGTCCCTCACAGACACAGTGAACAACTGATCACTGTCTTGCTTTTAAATCCCTTACATAAATTAGGAGAAACCCTTGCATCCTCTCTAATATAAGCAAACTCAACTCTTTCAGTGTCTTCCCACTGATCATGCTGTCTTAGACTAATACCATTCTTTCTAATTTCTACTAAACTCATTGCAATTCATCTACAAATGTCATTAAGTGGTTTTTTTCCAAAAAATAGATGGTGCACAAATATGGCCAAAAGGGAGTGTCCATTGTACAGTGCAGTCCTGTTTTGGTGTAAGTTTGACATTGTGAGTGTTTTGTTTGGTATCAGGGAAAGAAAGGTTGTGAATATGAGAGAAGGTATTTTGTCATTTTTCTTACATGTGAAAACTTAAATAATATGATGGGGAAATTTTTGGGAAAATCATTACCTTTCTTTAAAAGTCTAGAAGTATTTGGATTTTAGCAATGAATTTACAAGAATCTCAGCTCTGAAGCTTGTCCTTGTTAAATCATATTCAATGTCACAACTGTTTACATAAGCAAGGATAATTAGTACATCTGTAATCACTTTTACTGGCAGTCTATGAAAGGGCTGAATGCTTCAACTTTAGCCCTTTAATCTAAAGTAAAGAATAAGTCAATGTTATGTAATCAAAACAATAAATATTGAACAGAAAATTACCAATTAAGGTAAGATACTAATAGGTCTCTACAAATAATAATAATAAAAAATTACAGCATCCTAATTTTAAGCAAAGTTATTAACCAAGAGTTGGGTTTGCAGAATCTTCATTAGAACATCCCCTCTTTTTTTTCAGCATGTGTTTGTGTTGTAAACACTAAACAAATATTGACTGAGTGGAATAGCACTAAAATTTTTACAGCATTAAAATAGCTCCTGGGACTACCACATAGTGCTTATAAATAAAAGGAATACACCATCAATGGAATAATTTCTCCTGATGGCAACTTTTTCTTTATTTTGGGAATCATGCCCTCTGTGCACTGCAGAATTCTGTTTCATAATTGCTTCTAAAGTATGAAGACTTTTCAAGGTACCTTGGCAGTCACTTCTTTCACAGTTATTTTTTATGTGAAATAGCATTCAACTTGAATTCCAGGATTAGCTACAATTTGATTCACTTCATATGACCCACAGTCTGTCGTGCCTTAATAATGTTATTTTAAAGGATGCTTTACAGGGTTTTTTGAAATTCGGGTCTGATCTTCTGCACATGATTTTCTTTCTGAAGAAATTAAATATATATAGTCAATTTGAATGTGGGTGAGGTTTTATACATATTTAAGCAAAACCATTAATGCTGTAATGATTCACTTTCTTGTAATATCTTTTTGATAGAGGAATTTAAATGAATGCTGTCTTTGCTGTGTGTCTTTAGAACAGCTGATCTTTTCTGATTTATATCATTGACTATATAAACATTCCTCAAACCTAAAACATTCCTTCTAAAGATTTCCTATGATGAAATGCTCCAACCTCAATCCTTTTTTGATTCATTACAGATATCTATTAAGAAAAATGTCCTAATTCTTGATGATGAATATTGTACCCCTCTTTTGTGAACCCCCTTCATATTAAGATTATAAACAAATAGCTTCCAAAGCTTCCAAAACAGACAATATGGGCCAAGTTGTTCCTTTAGGGGATTATTTTAGACAGCTGCACAGCAAATAAGCAGTGTGAGGCTTATTTACACACAGTCATTGAAGCATTCATTCCACTGATTTATAGGACAGCAAAAGGTCTTTGAGACACAGACCCAGCAATTTTGAGCTGAAGTTAAAGAGAGGATTTTCTATCCTGCCCACCCCACAGACCCAAAGGTATTTAAAAAATCAATTGAAGGATTTGTTGCCAGAACAGATAGATGCAGTACAGCCCTACATCCTGGATAATATTGATCTCAGATGCTGAGTCTCCATTTTTCATACCATAATAATAATATGTATTTGCTAAGGTCTTAGTAATATAGTATTATTATATTATTATGTGTGTTTCTGTAAAAGGTAAAAAGTAAAACAGGCAAACTCGGTTTTAACTAAAATCTGAAGGAAACGTTGTGATTAGTATCAGCAGAATATTTTGTTAGTGAAATGGGCTAAATGTTACTGTGCTGATCTAGGGAGACCAAAGTGGGGCATAATTTCCATAACCATTGATCATATCCTGTTCCCACTGACATGTTTTATTGATATTCAACATTTCTTATTTCTTCTACCTTAATTTCAAAAGATTACACCTCTGCACATGTGATATAATTTTGCAAGCTCTTATATATACGTATTACCAGGAAGTTCTAGGTCTTTTAATAAGATGAAACCTCCAGGCTCTAGAGGTGCCTATTTGTCTTTATTGTCTGTAGGGGAAGGAAGGGATTTGTTTAGACTTAGAAATGTGTTATAAATTGGTTAGCATTACTCCCTCTCATCCCCCCAGGCATATCAGTGTAAGAAACTAAAAATGGAGGTATTTAAAATCAGTGTCCATTTTTGAAATGTGGGAAACCTTACAGAAAAGGACAGGAGAAAATAAACCAGCTTTTGATTTTCAGTTTGCACCACAACCTGAGATAAATCAAAGAGCAATCTAACAAGTTATCAAATTAAATGGTAACTTTGTGGAATTAATTTTGCGTAGCATCCACACAGGTTTAAAGTGCATCTATAACAAGAAGAGAATAGCAAGAAGACTTCATATTATATGGTGATATTAGGATTGCTAGTATCAGTGGTATTGTTGAAATACCATTATTTCTGAGCTTCAAAACAATATTTTTTGAATTGGGAAAATTTCAAAAGAATGTCAAATAAATCACACTTATTTGAATTCTGGAAAATGTCCTTGTATTGACGCACTCATGAATTTTTGCCTATTTAGCCTATGCAAAGCAAAGGTTCAGAAAGAGTGTGCTCTCTCAATTCATGATCTCTGCTACCAAGTCAGGCTGAGGAGTAGATCAAGGTCAATGAGCTTGACAAAACACACAAGAAAATGGAGAAGAAGCTGCCGATGCCACCTGGTTATACCTGTAGGGGCAGATCTGACTTCTCTTGTTTGGGTTTAGAGTCCTCTTTGTGCTGTTACTGTGATAGAGGTGGGTAGGATAGGAAGCAGGGCTCAAGAAAAAAGTTGGGATTTTTTAGGAGAGCATAACAATTTCTTTTTTTTTCCTAAAATAAAGATAATAATTGTTATATTGCAGGTTACAAAAGTCCCTCTTGTTTGGCTAAAGGCTGCAGGCATGGAATTCTACATCCAGCCTTCAGGCACTGATATGTCTTCGGCCAAGGAATGGGACAGCTGTCTGTGAGAGCAACTGTTTCTTTCAATTAAAACTAAACTCTCTCTCTCTACCCCCACCTCCTCCAAACACACCCTCCATCCCCAGTCTTCCTGTACAAGGTCCTAAAGTTACAAAATGAATCTTTACCGTGGAGTTTTGAAATCAAGTGATCTGAATAACAGACATCCTTTAGGATTTTAAATCAATAGTGTGACTGTTTACTTTTGAAGATGTCTTTTATCATTATTGTGGTTGAAAAAGAATTCTAAGGATTAAAAATCACTCACATCATTCTCAAATAATGTGCATGAAATTTTATCTGTCCCATTTGTAGAGTTTTAAAAATTATTCACACACATATTATTAAATTGTCGTTATGTTTTTGCTTCCCTATTCAGGAAATGCTCCTGCTTGCAAGCCTGTTGGAAGTCACAAGCAGTTTGATTTGGTGCACTAGCAATGCTATTATAAATGTAGCTAAAAAGAAAAATTATAGAAATGTCAATTAAAGTGACTTTGGGCTGTCTTTTGAAGAAATAGTCTCTCAATTTCAAAATCATTCAGTTCAGAAGCATTACTGGAATCAGGTACCATTATGATATATGTTTCCTCTTGATTTATTAGTCAAAGACAGAAAAAAATGCTTAAATTATCTTCTAAAGGCTAAAGACATATGATTATTTTAGAAGGAAAAAAACCCAAGCAACCCTATTATATTTTATGAGCATAGATTACTTCAATATCCTTCATACCACATACATTCCAACTTCCCATATCACCACTATCAAATAAGCTATCAAATAGAAAATATTTTAAGAAATTGAAAGACTGCTTGGATAAGATGTGACAAAGGAGCAGAGTATCCCTAAATAGACTGATTTTTAAGACTCTCAGATCTGACAGATCAACACTGCTATTTATGCATCAGTCTAGGTCAAGTCCAAAAGCATAAATGAAGTTTATGAACAGTCAAATGTGGTGATTTTAAAGTTTTTGACAATAATGTCCTTGAGATTTTAAGTCCAAACACCAGAGCTTCTCAGAACTTAATTCAAACAACTAAAATATTCTATACCATTACAACTCATTTTTCCCACCTTGAAAATTAAGTGGTTTGTGTTATTTAGCTGTCCTTTTCTCTAAGGAAAAGTCTTTATTTTCCTTTGAAAATCATTGAAATGTACTTTGATGTTATTGTGAAATTAAATTAATTATTGAGAAATTAAATTACTTTTAGTAAATAGCTGAGTACAGTTTTCATTTCTTTCTATCTTACTGTACTATCTTAGTAGCAATTTTCATCCTCTTTTGAATGAAATCAACTATCTATGGCTAGTCTAATCTACTGAGAAATGTAATAGAAGACATGCAAACATAAATTACAATGTTTTCCAGATCTGTTTACATACACATATACTTGCCTTGGTATGGACAGTGGTGTATGGTCAGCTACTGCAGCTATTTCTCCAAAGAACCCTAATTCAGTGGCTGCTCACGTTGAGTGTGAAGACTCAGTTCCAATCAAAGTCCAAAGCAGAGAATAAACCCTTCTTTACCCTTTCCTTCCTTTCAATCTTCCTCCATCGAAGCCAACTTTAAGTGAAAGTGTTGCATAATTGTCAGATATTATTCCCCCAAAATACATTTAAGAGTACAAAAACTAGATTGCAAAATGAAATTTTAAAAAATCTAAAAGTGCTGTCAAATAGGCAACTGCAAACAGCATTGAATCAGACACAGTTTGAAAACAATATGTATATACTAGGGCAGTGCTCAGCAGGTACTAAACCACTACTATCTGGGTCTTCATCGCTGGAGCAAACTGGTGATGTCTCTATCTACAATAAATTTATTATTTAGTGTCAATCAAACATATGATGGCATTCTTCAAACACATTTTTTAAAAGAAATACTGACTCTATTAATAAATTTTTATTTCAGTTTGTCTCAAAGAGTCTACTCCCTTAAGTAGAGCCGTGCACAAGCATGAGGAAAGAGATCAAATGATTGCTCTGCCCTTCTCTGACTCTGGTTCCTTGCTCAGCCCTTCCCTGGGTACAAGCTCTGTGAAAACCCTTTGTGGGAGTTTGAGGGTACATGGAGGGCAGTCATGTCTCCAAAATCCCCGAGTCTTCCTTCCACCATCTCCTGCATCCCTGGCAAGCTCTGTACGCCAGAAGGCACGCACAGTCCAGGACTGACTGAAATCATCCTCAGAGAATTTATTGTTACCAGGATTGAGGCATGCATGGGGAAGTTTCAATTTGGAATATGTAGCAAATTCACTAAATAAAGTGATAGACACATATGGTGTAACAATCATTGGAATAAGTTCTGAAAACTCTTTATTTGTTTCCCACGTCGAGGAAAAATTTTTCAAGCATCATCCGGTGATGACCCATGAAATTAGTTCACACCCTAAAGGTCATACTCAGGCAAGAAAGCCAGTGGAGTCAGTTGATATTTGTTTCAGAAATCCTGAAACAAATCCTAGGGTCCTAGGGATGCAAAGAAAATGAATGTTATACATGAAGGATTGCAGTATGAAGTTACTAGATGATGATTTTAGGCATGTCTTTCAACACATCAACAAAAACAATACGACTCTGTGTTTAGGAAATATCTTACATTTGATCAGCATCTAAGAGAGACATGAAATAGTTTCTGAAGTTAGACATTGACAGTCATACCCAAACTGTTTCAAAGCTAGATATGTTGATCCATGGGTAATTTATGCAAGTTTTCTATAGCTGCTAGAGCAAGGAGGAAGCTCAGGAGGAGAAGAAAATGTTGTGCCAATATTTAAGTGGAATGACCCTTGATTCTGGGAAAAATAATGGAACAAGTTATAAGAGACACAAGTAATGAAGTATTAAAGAAGGTATTAAATGCCAGTCAACAGTCAGTACAAAATAGGTGTTATTGAACTAACCTTACACTTATTTCATGAGATTGCAAGTTTGACTGGTACAGGTTGCAGTCCTGATAGAATAAAAATGTTTCCACATAGAACTCTATAAGGAATTTTGCTTGAGTTTGGATGACATGTTGATTGATAAACAAAACATGGGAAAATAAACAGATTCAGATTAGATATACAAAATAAACTGCTGACTTGCTTTGAGCTGTAAAGAGGGAATCATCTGATGGCAAAGGTCTCCAGCAGGACACACAGGCATCCTCAGTTGAAGAAACAAATTTTTTCAAGTCAATATTAAAGAAAAGAAAGAGCAACTATTGATCAAATTTACAGATTAACAAATTTAGGAGATGGGTAAAAAACAAAAGAGGGTTATCATTGTAGAAAGATTTGGATTATTTGTTTTTCTGGACATAATTTAATGTAGTTAAATATAAGCCACCATTGTCTGAAAAGTATTTTGATCTTCAAAGGACTTTCAAGGGGATTTGCCTGATACAGCAGATGTCCAGCTGAAGGTAACCCTCTGATCTGATTCTTTCACACTTCTATGTCCTTGGCCAACTAAACAGCAAAATATCAAGAAAGGAAGACATTTCATTTTGCCACTATATTTAGCAAAGTAAATCCACTCCTGGTTTATTTTAATCAGGACAAGTGTAAGAAAGCTAATGCACACCTCAGCACAGATATTCGTACCTCAACCTACAGAAACCCAAATATTTTTAAATGTGCAATGATCTTTTCTTTTGAATGCATGCAAGTTTAATAAAATTTCAGAACATTGTATTTTTGATAATCAGGCTTCATTCTGGGATTTTTCTTTGCATGGAGTGTTTCACGTCTATATAGCTGTATATAATATAAGGTGCTAACCTTCTGTTCAGTGACAGGACCTATGGGAATGGTGAAAAACCGCATCAGGCAAGATTCAGACTTATAATATTACGGAACATTTCTTTACCAAGATGGTGCTCAAACACTGGAACAGTCTCCTTAGAGAGATGTTTGGTACCCCAAGCCTGTCAGTGTTAAAGAGACATTTGGACAATGCCTGAACATGAATTAACTTTTGGTAGCCCTGAAGTGGTCAGAAAAATGGACAAGATGATCAATGTAAGTTCTTTCCAAATGGAGCTACTCTCTTCTATTTTATTATAATCAACCAGTCCGCATATTCTCTTAGGAAACGATTTCTTCCTGTTGTCCTAATCATTACATTAATTATATAAATAACAATTTACAGATGTTACACCATGCGTAGGAAAACAACACAGATCCTTTTGCTAACTTTATGCATCTATTAAAAATAAACTTTTTTGCTTAATAATCAGAAATATAAGTAAGAAAATATTGTGTTATTTATTCATAAACTAAAATATCAATGCTAGAAAAACCATTTAAACAGTTAATACAATTCTAAAAACCATTTCTTGATGATATTTATACTATTTTTATGCTTTTAAAAAGCACATAAAAAGCTGAAAAAACTTTTTGTCACTGTCTCTTGAAGCATCTTATGACACTGTAGAATCATGAAGTTATTCAGACTGGAAGGGACCTCAGGCGGTCCCTGGTTGAATCTCCTGCTCACAGCAGGGTCAGCTATTGGGTCAGATCGGGTTGGTCCAATCAGGGCTTAAAAGCCCTCAAGTTCAGAGAATGTACAATGTGGGCAGCCTGTGCCACTGTCTGACTGTCCTCACAGGAAAAATCTTCTCCATCCTGCCTGAACTGGATTTTGAAATTACACTCTTTGTCCGCTGTCCTGGTGCCAAATACTGCTCTAGCTTGCCTGGCTCCTCTCCTTGACACTTTCTTGAAGTTTTGGTTCAAGGTGTTAGGTGTTGTATTGCAATAAAACATTCTTGTATTTTGCACATAAAAAATAGCCACTTCACTTAAATACTAGAGAGCCCTTCCAGTGGCAACCACTTTAGCATCAGATTCACTGATTTTCATTACAGATTTTGGGTACTTATCCATAATATTTCTAAAAAAACATGTCAATTTAACACAAAACAGCTTCATAGCTAAACATTGGCAGAGCTATCTGCATAGTTTAACAAAGGAAAAGTTACGGCATGACCAGATAACAGGAGGACAAAATATGGATGTCTTCTTCGATCTAGCAGAGCACAACAAAAGCCCAGGGCTGAATGTTGAAACCATGTTAATTCATGCCAGAAATAAGGTGCACACTTTTAACACTGGACATAAATAATGTTTCAAATAACCTGCCTGGGGTCATGGCATATTCTTCTGGAAATATTAAACAAGGCTGAATGCTTTCTCCCTTAAAATATATACACTTCAAACAGGAATTAAATCAGGAGCATCCTGTGGCTTGTGTGAAGCAGGGGGTCAGACCAGATGATCACAATGGTCCCTTCCGGCCTTAACATCTATGAATCTAAATGGAACACAGCACCAGGAGAACTCAAATCCCCTCACAGATTTAATAAAAGCCGAGAGCGCATGACTGACCCAGAGGCAATTTTGAGAGTTGCTAGCATGACCGACTGCTGATAATGTAGGGCTCTGCCAAGTGGCCAGACACCGGCACTGATAGGACATATTTCACAACCTGACATCTGGGATTTCAGGTAGTTGTGTGCATCACATGCAGCTCTAGCTAACAACTAGAGAAGACAAGGAAAGCATTAAGCCACTGGGAAACTGATTATTTTAAAGAAATATATAGAAGAAAATTCAGCTTGCTTAAATTTTATCTCTTCCCAAATTAAATAAAAAGATTCATTAATTGAGAATCACAGCTTTTTTTTGCTTTTTTTTTTATTTTTTTAACTTATTGTCATGGTTTAACCCCAGCCAGCAACTAAGCCCCACACAGTTGTTTGCTCACTCCCTTGGGTGGGATGGGGAGAGAAGCACAAAAGTGAACACACTTATAGCAGCATACTTCTAAATAAATATCTAGTAGTTATGAACAATGCTTAACAAATTTATTCTTACTCTAACTTTGACATTTATTTTGATTTTTTAGCTGAAAACCTCATTAATAACTCTGCAGTAAAAAAACATAATGGAAGAAGAGGTAGCTATAGCAGATAGAGTGTCTGAGCCTGGATTTTTCATTTCCATATCTCTCTAAACAATGCATGAGTCAATTTTATCACTTAATAGTTACCCTTTTTTTGGGGAACAGCTCTATTCTTTTCTTGCATGCTGAAAACTCTTCACTAATTTCCACATATTTATCTCTCATTTACAATGAGATAACTCCCAGAAACAGAGGATGAGACTGATTTCATCTAAATTTAAAGGTACCCAGCACAAATGTCTGGGGTTTGGTTTAGTCATCCTAGGCTCCATCGGAAATCAGTAAAGAAAATTGCACTTTTGAAGTGTGATTTGTCTTATCTGCTGTAGATGTATATTTAAGGATGAGAATAATTTTTTGGATTAGTACTCTTCAGTCTGGAAAACTGACAACAGAGAGAAAGGATGTGAAATGCTAAGGGACTACAAAATCATGAATGGCATGCAAATAGGTGAAATGAGATCAGCTGTTTAGTGTTTCTAAAAAAAAATTTAAAAATTAAAAACAGGAGACATTAAACAAAGATGACTATAGTTTCATTTAATCAACAACACTGAAAATGAACAAAAGGAAGTGGAATGAAAAAAGGTCTGTGGAACTCAATGCCAAAGGACTGTGTGGCTGCTTAAAGAGTGTATGGATATTAAAAGAAGGTTGTACAAGTAGATGTAAAATAAATAATTTGCAAATTGCTAAAATCTCAAAATTACATGTGCAGGATGAAAACTCTCTGAGTTGAAATGGCCAGAGACCAGAAAAGCAATTAAGAAAAAGTCCATGTAGATGCTTACTCTTCCCTGAAGTAGATGGACAATTGGCCAGCCTAAATATGGTTCTGTTATATTCATACATTGACTATAATGGATGGAGTGGAGGGAGTTTGAGGAGAAATTTAAAATCTACGCTGCAGATGACTCTATTTGATCAGATGAAATCCACAGAGTGATTTTGAAAACAAAATCAACTCAGGTTTAAAAGAGGTCATATGTGGGAGAAAAAGGAAAATCAGCCAATAAGTTACTGGATTTAGCATTTTTGTAGGCAAACCAACTTCCCATGACAGTTCTGCTTGTACCTGGTTCCTGCAGTCCATTAATATAATCATAGGGCTATTGGCTTTTCAAATAAAACTTTTTTAGTTCTTGAAATCTGAAATTGGGTGGGGTTTTCCCCACACATTAGAAAGGACTGCTGAGGGTTAGCCAAAGTTGACAGCTAAACCCCAGCAAGATGAGGAGACAATTAGAAGGGCAAAAGTGATAAAAATTATTTACATAGACCACCAGAGGGACCTGATTTTCTGTTATTTACAAAAGGAGACTCAGCTGAATAGACACCGCAGTTTTAACTTAAACTAGATTAATTTCTGCTTAATTTCTTTCCTTTTCAGTAAAGGTTAAAATTATTCTGTGTTAATATATTTTCGAGGGTAGGGGGGATGTGTATGTCTATACACATCCATGCAGTCACTGAACCTTAGAGAAACTGAGGTTAATTTCTACTATCTTCCTGTCAAGATATGACTTCCCTCCACACCAGTACTGGATTTTAGAAAGATGTAGTATGTTTATCTACAAACTTAGCAGGGCATTTCAGCAGATTAGTTCAATTACTATAAACGTGACTGTCTTTTTCAAATACCTGATATTGCATACATAAAAACCTCTGTATTGTCTCCCCTTTCCTCTGATTCCTGGATGTCTACCTGACTTCTGTCACAGCTTGTAACGCATCTTGACACCTACATATCACGGTGTTCTCTTTCGCCTTAGCTGACTGCTCCAATGGAAGTCCTGGCAAGAAGCGCTACAGCCTTTGAGAGCTGAAAAAGAAAACAGTGTTCAAAGGGCTATGCAGAATTTGGGGCTCTCCCCACAGTCGGACAATGTTTCCTTGATTTCCTGATGGATAGGAGAAAGAAATCTGAGCAACGCAACCATCCATGGGCTGCTGCACAGTTTGCTTCCTTCTTACATTTCTCTCCCCTCTTTGAAACTGGTGTCAGATATATAATGAAGCTCAATATAGTCTGCAGGATCCAGAACAATGTATCCTGTATTTACACTGTGGTGATACTGCACTACTAGCCAAGATAAAAGATACTTTATATGCGTAATGCATGCAATTTTTGAACAGCTGAATTATAGTTTCCTTAAATCAAAAATTAAAATGCAACTAAAATGTGTAGCAAACATTACTCAGATCAGATCTTCTGCATTGATCAAGTTGAATTTTTCATACCAGAGATTTGAGACATTTAACTACAGAAAAGCTTAAAGCAAGTGACAAAAACAGCCCTCCAGACTTCCCATATGCTTTTAAACTGAATATGAAATGAAGGTGGGGGAAATGAAAAAAAACCCCTTTACAGTATATTTTGAATGATAGATGACTGTACCTACTGTAACAAATCTCAGTGTATTTCAAAAATGTTCAGCATCACAGAACATAAAGAAGTAAATAGATTGTCAGCTAAAAGCAGAGGCGTCAGGTATTTAAAATATTGACAGAGCAATGCAGAGCAAATTCTTCTTCGACATTTTAGATTGAAATGGATATAGATCAAAAAGCAGGATTTTTTGATAAAATGTCTCCATTTCTCAAGCAGTTTTATGGAATACATGAGATGATGGCCTTTGGAAAATTATGGTATGCTCTAGACTACATGGAAAGATATTCTTCTGTAACAAATAGAACAACACTGGGAATAGAGATGCTGGAAAATATCCTTTAGTGGTTTTTAGTGACAACCAATGCAGTTTAGTTTTCCGGTATCTCACTACTGTTCATGCAGTTTGGGTGCTAGATGATAAAGAAGCTAATGTAAGGATTTATGAGGAAATTACAGTGCTGATTTTTCTGATGGCATTACCTGTCTCAGCTCTGTGTATTGATGGTAAACAAAAGACTCACCAAAGAGCGAGCAAATCAAAACAAAACAGTTTGGTGGTTTCATCAATGAAAGGAAGACAAAAAATATGGTTATTAATGTCCCAAAAGGAGCGTAACTTCAGAAAGAGAAATGCTAAAAGAAATAAGTTAGTTTTCCTATCAAGATTGGAGCCTTGCAATGAAAATGAAACTGTGGTAGAAATCCAGCAATTATGGCCAAATGCTTCTACTTGCTCTTATAACCTTGGAAATATTTGGGAAAATAGCATGATTAGCATTGTCCCAAAAATGATTTTTTGAAACAGTCATCTTTATGAAATACAGATGTCATAAAGATTTTCAGTTCTTGTTAGGAAAAACTATTAACTAATTCAAAAGCTTTGAGTGAAGGAGTTTATGGAAATTTATTCAGAAGCTCATTATACTGTAATTCCTAAGGTAAGAAACCAAAGTCATTAATCAACCTGAGGGAAGAATGAAGACCAACATATTCAGGATAAGCTTTAAGAGTAATATCAAGATGACCTTTATGTCAAGCGGAAACATGAACACCATTCAGAAAAAGATGAATGAGAGCTAAGAAAATATAAGAGACAATAGGGAAAGAAGCCCAGTCCATCAACATGACACTAAAAACCTGAAGATCATAATAAAAATTATGAAATAAATTTCAGAAGCAGGGCTCCAGCCCATGAACAAGATTGGGCAGAAAAATAGGCAAGGAAAAGAGAAAAGTACTTTTTTCACCAAGGATATTATAAAAGGCTTCAGTTTTCAAGGAGAGCTGAATAATCCTTTTAGGCTTTACGATTATTTTCTAACTATTCACAGTTCAACTGTGCCTGTAGTCCTTCCCCAGCATATTGATTTTGCTTAAGAAATACTAATCAGCAGATTAATTTTAAAAAAGCCAACTATGATACAAGACACTGTGAGGGGGCACAAGGGATTCCTTCATGACCCCCTACCAGTCAGGTTTAAGAAGCAGTGCAAAGTGTAAGCAGTGCAAAGCTCTGAGTCAGCTTTTCCTCATTTCCCTTAGGGACTTTGATTCAGTGGCAAGAGAAGTCTGCCTGATAACATCTAGGAGCTCAGCAAAGGAGTCCTACCTGAAAAACCACATCTGAACAAGAGTCCGTGCTCTGTATTGAAGGATTCTCTTTCTGTTACAAAGTGTGTCTATTTTTTTTTATCCCACAGTTTTCTAATAAATATATTCAAAATATTTTCCAAATCTAATGCTTTACTATTTTGTATTTGATTTTAATTTCAAGTAGTGTATTCAGTATTCTGTGTTTACTCATCATCAATATTTGAATAGTCATTCAGAGATAGATGCTAAAGTCCTGGCCAATCATGCCTGGCTGATGTTACATATCTATTTAATCCTGACCTTCAACTGCTCTCTCTGATCAACCTGTGTCTTCACTGTTCTTCAGCTAATGGATTTTTAGCACCACGTGCGAAGCATGGAATGTGCATCAGCATCTTTTACATTCACTCTCTCCAGAAGACAGAAGAAGGAAAGTATCTGACTAAAAATGCCTAAATGGATTCAGCTGTACAAACACAACCCATTCATTTGCACAGGGGAGACTGAATGACAGAGTTAAGTTTAAATGTGGCGGACAGCCAACTTAATTGAAACTAATAAATATACGTATGAAGGGCAGCAGACGTCCAGTTTATTGTTTGAGGATTTTCGTTCCTATAAATCCTGCCCAGTTAAAGCTGGTTAAATCTTTATGTTTGACTAGAAAGAGTCCCTTTTTCCAAAATTTATTTTTATTAAACTTCTTTATATTTGCCACATGTATTTTAGGTATTCCTTTAAAGCCCTCAAACAGATACAGAAAAATACACAGAGTATGAGAAGGAAGAAAATTCATTGTGAGATCATTATATCTCCCTTTTGTACATTTGAATATAAGAGTATGGATTTCCCCCCCCAAAAAATCACATGATGTCATGTCTTCAACCTGACAGAAACATATCAATGCCACATGATATAATATCATACTATGTAGAGGTACATTTATATTGCATTAGCTTTCACCTAAGCAACTAGAAACATTGTGGGGGAATCTCTACTCTCTACATAGACTATAGACTTTAATACATTTCTTTTTCCCATGAATCTCCCTTCCTACCTGCTGCCCAGCTATTATCACTACAGTTAATTTTAAACCCTTCTAAGAAATTTTTCACATCTAACTTCAAGCATTCAAAAAAATCTTCCACAACAGAGTAGCAAAATTCTTGTGTGCATTACATGAATGATTGGTGGCTTGCAATATTAGGCCACTGAAAATGGGAATTTGAGCACAATTCCTCTGCAACAAGTAAACACAGAGGGAAATGGACATGGGCAGCTAAGGCTGTACTACTACTTGTAGTTGAAAGAAGTCTGTTTTAAATGTGATGTGGTGTGTTTGGGGTCCTCTGTGAAATACATAGTCTTTGATTCCAACTACTGTTAAAAGCCTTGGGGTATTTCATGTCTTTTTTGGCATGTAGTACCTTGCATTCACTTTCTTGACATTTATAGGTCAAAGTGCATGCCAAGCCTTTCGTTCAAAAGGATATGTCCAACGAGATTTGCAGTCATGCAAAATTCTCATGAAAATTTATAATAGGAACAAAATACCTTAAAATCAAGGCACACGAAATTCAAGTCTGTGTAATTCAAGTCTATTAACACACTGATAGCAGATAATGAAAAATCTGATACATAAATCACAGAGTTTAAGGATGAAGGGACCTATTTTACAGTCTATTCTGATCTCCTACATTGCACAGATTATAACTTTTCACCCAATAATTTCCTAATCTCTGGATGAGCTACTGCTTTTCTAAATAGACAAACAGCTTAAGTTTAAACTTTACTGGCAGATCCTGTCTGAGCTCCCTGTAGTAGTTCTAGTAGTTAATCACACTGATTGTCTCATAAATGGGTTGATTTCTGGCCTGAACTTGCCCAGCATTCGCTGTCAGCCTTTGGATGTCAGTATGCCTTTGCTTTATCACAGAGCCCGTTGCTCAGTAGTACTGTCATCATTTCATGACCACTAAAGCTCGTCTTTGATAAATTAAATTAAATGGAGAGAGATGTCTAGTCCTACAAGGATTTACAAAAAATTGGGGATTTTTTTCCACCTTTATTCTGACCTCCTTTAATAGGGGCTGTTGAAGCATTGATTTAATCAGTTTCTGCGGTGCAGTAATTGGCCTGGTAACTCTGTACATAACATTCTCCTTCTATGCCAGCAATTGCCTCAGCCACAACTGGGAAAGTGCATACCAGGCCAGTATGACCTATATTCCTGGTTACTAGGCATATGGGCTTATATTTGGCTTTAAATGAGAAAAGCACATCAAGGGGCGCTCAGGAACCAATTTTTACACATGATTATTTCTTTTCTCTCAACCAGTTTCATTCATCTGCAAATTTCATTACAGTTTTATGTTTGCTTCCAGTAAAGTACTTGATTAGCACTGGGCCAAAGAGAGATTCTTCCTGATTGTCATCCAAGCTTTATCAGCTGAAGATGCCCATATCCTCCACCAGCTGTTACATGCAAATTAAAGCCTGAATTGCTTATATTCTCCATGAATTTCTGCATTCAGATTTAACAGTCAGGCCTCAAGGATAGGATACCATACAAAACACTGTGTACAATTTATGTGGGCTACAATAATAAATCCTAGGTATGAAGGCAAAAATTTGTTCTTAGTTGAATTCATATCAAAACAATCTTATAAAATCATTATTAGTCTGCTTATAATAACAGTAAGACTTACCATTTGAATTATCTGATTTTTATCTCCCTCTCACCAAAATAACTTAGCCTAAATTGATACAAACAGACTTCCTGCTGTGTCCCTTCTTTCTCTGATACTATACTCAGCCTTTCAATTCTGCAGTAGATCCTAAGCTTGGTAAAAGGTTTTCGTCAAAACTGGAGTGAGGGTGAGCCATCTCTAACCCAAGTTCTTACCTCACTTTTTAAAGAACTGTGATAGTGATGTTTTCTTCATCTTCAATACTGAGTCTGCTTTGGTAATTTTTTATATTTTTTCAAAAATCACCTAAACTTGTTGTTTTTCTACCTATCATCCCTACATCCAGTTTTACCCAGTTTCCAAGTTGCATTCCTTTAATAATCAGTGAGCGATCAATCATTCATGACCTGCACTTAGAACTCTGTGGCCTTTTCTATCATCTTGTGCTTGTACTTTTGTTTAGAGTGCCCATTGCAATCTTTTTTCTCAGCATCCTCCATGCTGCCCTCAGTTCATACAAGTAATGTTTTATTAGCTCAGCATAGCACCACGTACATCCTTGTCCTGGGGCCATTAATAGCATATTTTACAAAAGCAGCAATGTGGACACTGTGGTCTGATAACTGCTGACTATCAGTATCAATAAGTTACAGCAATAATACTGGTACATTTTTTTTATTATACAATTCATAGCTGGAGTTGAGTCCTCTCTTTTTACTTTTTACTTTTTACTTTTTTTTTTTAAAAGTCAAGTTCAATCATCCTTAGACTTAGCTGCACAAATTAAAAAAATGAAGAACTAAATGAAAACAATCTTCCTTTCCATTCAGAAAGTAAGAAAACCTCTCTTGATGTATATATACTCCACTTTTCACAAGTAGGCACAGTCTTGTTTTCTCAACATTTTGGAGTCAGTTCTGGCCTGACAGGAAACGCATTTAGCTTTGTTTACTCTATCAGTCTTTGCACAACCAAATAAGCTGCCAGCTGGTTTTATCAGTTTGAAAGCTAACCTTACTAGAGTCACCTACTAAGGAAGCTGCACAGTTTTTCGATCAGAGGTGACTTAAGTCTACCTGGCTTGGGGTACAGGAAGGGAATAACAAGCACATGCCTGTGTTCGTTGCAAAGGAATCCTAAAAAGTCTTTAGACACAAATGTATTTAGAGCAAGGATTTTAACTGGAGAACACAGGCTCTGAAATACATATGGATGATTTAAATAGGCACATAAAACACTTAAAAAGTCCAAATATATTTTTAATGACATTAAAAATCTTGAGAAAGAGGATTGAACCAGATGATCTCTGGAAGTCCCTTCTAAACTTTGCCATTCAGTGATTCTGCAATATGTTTTTACAGATACAACACTATCTTTTACGGGAAGAATCAGCAGTGTGGCTTTGCTGGATACCACGATATTCAGGGAGAAGAAAAGATCTAGAAGTTTAAAAAAACCCTAATAAGGTTTGAAAAACATTTGTCTACAATAAATCACAAAATCTGAAGTAGCGACTGAGCTGAAGTCTATTGATTTACTCAAACTTTACATCTATGAAACTCAAAGAAACATTTTGCTGCAAGGAACTTGCTCAAAGAAATTTGTTAGAGAATTTTTTAATGAAGTAATTATAAAATAAACTGTCACATCAAGTAGCAAATCACTTTTGAGTCACAAGTTAGATTAAAACCTGTATTTTATGGATTTCTGAGCACCACACAGCAGAGGTAGGCTTGTTAGATTTCAAACATAAGCACTGCAACAAAGACTTACTGTCATAAAACTGCAGTTGTTTTTGGTATCAGCTCAGCTACTTAGATGCAGAAAATACAGCTTTTCGGTTAGGCAATGACATAATGCTCACCTTAATTCATTCATCTTAAAACCTTTGCTCTTTGTAATGCAATTACTTCAAACTAGCTGACAGAACCTTCTTGACATGACAGTTCATTGCAGGCGATGAGGCAAATTCACTCCTACAGACTTGCAATTGCTCTGGCACAACTTGTTTCTGAAAGCGTCTGAAGGGAATTAGTGGACTTCTAAAGTTCCTGCTAACTATCAACAATATCTGATTGTTTGGTGGGCTCTATATCAGGTTTCTCAGAAAGAGAATTTAAACAAAAAAATTATTTAAGCTAGGTTGATATTCTTGCTGTTGCACTTGTCCTTCTCAAAACGCATATATGACAGTAACACTAATGGTCTGAGACTGACTTGTCTATCACAGGCTGGCTTTATCCTCTGATCACAGCACAGCGCTCTCATGGCTAAGACAGAAAGATTTCTTATGAGTGTTACACTTGAGAGTGAGACCCAAAATCCACTGTTGTTATAGGTCTACACAGGTCAATGGACCTAATTCTTTGCCAAAATGCTACAGTCCTCACAAAAATCAATGAATAATGAAAATGATGGGAAATTTTGCCCTGTGAGGTAACAATTGAATTTGATGTGTTATATGAGGTAAATACTTTTAAAGATAAATTTTATTGCAGCCATATATCTAGTTGCAATTTCTGAAAAAAAATATTGTAGTGAGGATATGTGGTATTTTTAAGTGCCCAAGAGCCTTGAGCAGGGCATGAAATATTTCCGCCAAACACAATGAATTTAGAAAAGCTTTTTGTTTGTTTATCTTAGGGAGAATGATCTTCGCTTTGGTGACTACCTGCTGATGAAGAGCAAAATTAAATGGTAGTCTCCATAAGTTTTCCTAAGAAATTAGCAAAAATTGTAAAGAACCTTTAAATGAGTTTGTGAAAGACAAAATTCTGAGGAATTCACACATTGCATCCAAATTTGCCTTTCAAATGATCAAGAATCATTTGCAAAGAAAAAGTGGTGTTTGACAGGCAGCTGATAAGGATTTCCAGCAAGGTTGACTCAATCTTCAAGTTTGTCATAGCTTTACCAGGCAACTTTAGTCATACAGAAGCAATTAATTGGACCAAACCTAGCTGTGAGGAAGAATAATTGTCAACAGAGATAAAGACATTACGCTGCCTTTATAGTCAGTAGTGAGTAAAAGATAGTTTTAGTGTGTGATTTATATGATCTTTTGATACCAGGTAGATGTTGAGGAGAATTATAGCTTGGAAGTGCCTTGTTTTTAATCCTGATTTAAAAGGGACCCTAAAGTCATGGGCTTACATGCAAATACCTACACCATGGGAAACTGCAACTATTTTGAATGATCCCTACCACTTGTGTATTTGTGCCTTATTTTCTTCATATAAATTGAGGATAACTATGTTATTTTTACAGTTGTTTCCTTTTTCTAAGTCTGTATATACCATATGTTCCCAAGATAAGGGCTTCTCTCATTTTCTATACAAATGGGGTTTGAACGTGGAACAGTTCAACCACTACACTGGTGTGAATATATCCAAGTTTTTAGGAAATAAATCACTAAATCAATTTTAATGAATTATTTTCCTGACCCAAATTGGGGTTGCATTTTTTGCTGATAGTAACATAATTTCTCTTTAATGGCACATATATATATGCGAGTTGCCAGAATATCTCAATGTCAAGATATACTTCATTAAGTTTAACACTCATGCCATTTTTCCAATTGCATCAAATAGAACCACACATTAAAACAAAAAATAATATTTTTCAATCATTTCATCCTCCTCTAGAATGCAGATACTGCACTTTGCTGTAAGGTGCTGTTGCCACTATAAAGCAGGTATGTGCAAATCAGCGCAAAAACAAAGCATCTGAGTGATGTTAGATTTTGCATAATTTGCTGAGAATGTGTCTTCTCTTGATGGATACTTTCAGAAAGCAAAAGGATGAGGACACCATAGAATCATAAAACACTTTAGCTCACCAGCAGCCAGAGAAGTGAATTTGGACATGTAGATCTCTGACTTTCATTATTGTAGACGATTTAATTTTTGTTAGTTTTGTTTTTTTTAAATTCTGATATTTCTCAATCACTAAAATTTGAAAAATAATGTTAAGGATAGGAAAAGATTAAAGAACACTAAAGGTAAATCCTACTAGACTTAAATTTCCTCAGTTATTCAACCTAATGAGAACTTCCAAGCGTTTTCCAGAAGGTAGATGGGTGTGTAAGTACAACAAATCAAAGAGAAGCTAAGATTTCACCCCGTACAACAACACAACTGAAAATGAGCTACCAGATCCCCATGTGGTGCTAGAAAATCATCTGGCTTGCTGTGAACAAGGGCTTGACACTGCAAAGTTAAAAACTCAAAGTGACTCTTCCATGAGGGGGCCTCGCTGCAGCTGACTGGCTGATGTGTTGAGCAGGCTGGCTTGGTGCGGAAGAAAACATTGCAGAAGGGTGTCCACCCACCAGAAAACATGAGTAAGCACCCTGGTGCCTTGGGATGACTGACTGCACGAGGGAAGTCATATGCCACGCTGAGGTTTTATTTTGCTCTTCATATATGAACAAGTTTTCTGACAGTATCTTTAGAACAAACACCTCTGTAAAATATCGTCCAGTGGAAGATCTGAAATGTCAGATGGAACCTGAGAACGATGTAGGAGTGAAAAAATGTCACCTAGTCACAATTAAGCAAAATATTTGTTCTAACATTTCAGGAACAATACAATTTTTAAACACAAATTTGTATCAAATTATTTTGATAATATTTTAATAATTCAAAATATTTCAACTTTAGAAATAATTAATTACATATGCCTATATCCAGGGCTCCCACACATATTCTGTGGGCCTGGATATCTAAAATTTCCTGCCACAAAATGATATGGACATCAGCAAGAGATGTGTCACAGCTACCAAACTAAGGATATTGTTGGGTTTAATTCCTTCCATAGTTAATACACGCATCCCATGAAAACTGCCTGTCCATTGATTGAATCACATTGAAGTAGGAGAGCTAAGACATTTTAACTAAAATAACATGTTTTTCCACCCAAAAAAGTCCTCAAAAACCTTGAGCTTATTTTTTCAAGACAAAATTAAATACATTATTGCTTCTCAAATAAGTTTTAACATTTTAAATTACAGCTATTACTTTTACAGCTATTACTATTTCTAGAAAGTCAAAATCTTACATAAATATTCCAAAGTTATTTGTGTTAGATTGCAGGCAGGAAAAGCTTAAAAATTTTCAAACTTTTTTTCTTTATCTGAAAGCACTTGACAAATCTGAGATTACTTTAAGAATAATTTCCTCTCTTGTCTGCAAAAAACTTTTTTTCTCCATAGATGCAACATGTTTTATTGCTATTCATTTAAAAACTTTCAAACTTCTACAAATTAGTACCATGTAAATACCAAAAGTAAATTAAATCACAGTCCCTTCTTGACAGATTCATCAATATTTATTCTTTAATTCATATCCCAACTGAATTTTTGTCCTAATTATAAGCAAGCAAATAATGAGCTGCTTTTATCAGGCCATTATGCCATGATAGCTGAAGAGTATTCGAAGATTTGCACTTTTCATAAGCTTTCTAGCACTTGCCTCATACTTCACCTGGTCTGCACTGAACTCATACATATAGCATTTTTATTACCTGCTAAGTATTTTGGTTACAGATTCTAATCTTTGAAATAAAGCAATCTCTCCTTCTAGTCACAGTCTCCTAGCAACAAAGCTTACTTCCCTCAATTCTGAATGCCAAAGAATTTATGGATACTTAAGCTTTCTTGTTTTATTTCAAGCAGTCTGACTTTTTCTCAAGAAAGGCTTTGTTTCCTTAAAATGCTATATATCAATGCAAGGTCATAAATAGGCAATGTTAAATATCTTTTGTTAAACAAAACACCACCTTAACACATTTGTAATCTTAATCAAATTTGCTTGGGCCACACACATATTAAGATTTTATTTTCTGTATATAATGGTGGCAGTATTAGATAACAATAGGAGAAAGGTTCCTTCTTACATGTGTAAGAGGAGTTTGCAGTTAGTAGAGTAGCAAATTTCTCAAACATGAATTCCCTTCTCCTTTAACACACAGGAAACAGCTTTGTTTTACTCATGGAAGGTTCTGTCACCCTGAAATAGCAAACCTCTATTGATAAAATCTGATTTGCTACTCAGCATCAGAGATTTGGTGAAGATTTGACTTCTTTGCTCTATAAGGCCGAATATTAAAGGCAAAACATGCAAAGCTCACAAACTGTTTCCTTCCTGTCTTGTGGCCTTTGCAGAGCTGTGTGAAGCCAGGCAGTGCTGAGTGATCTCCAGCTCAGAACATTGCTGTGCTCCTTTCTCTTACTGGCCCTTGACACTGGGACACCAGGTCAGTAATTCTCACCCATCTATCAGATCAAGCGAATAAGAGATTTGAATTCTCTTTATCTGGTCATCTTGAGGATGCCAATCATGTTTCATTCATGCTGCAAAATCTCTCTGTTATCATACAGAAGGTGTATTTAACACATGGCAATCTCCCCTACTAAAAGCAGAAAGCTTCAAAATGTCTTTGTTTATTAAACATGAGCTTATAAGGAGACACAGAAAGACTGTGACTGCCATTCTACCATTATCTTTTCTTCTTTATGTTCCCTCAGTTATGATTCTTACTTGATTATTCTTTTTTTTTCTTTTTTTTTTTTTTTTTTTTTTTTTTNTTAATTATTATTATTAGTTGGCCAAAATTTGAGAGGGTAGCTATCTCAAATATCTTAAGATGCAAAGGGGTGTTGGGTAGAGGGAAGATCCTTCAGATACCAAGCCTTTATGACATCCAAGATCACAGGAAAGAGAGAGATGCCAGATTCCAAGTTTAATTAGTCCCAACACTTACAGAAATACTGATTACTATTGGAAATCATCACAGACTGTACTCTAGTTTCAGGTAATTTTCAGGCTCCCAAATAATTTTGGCAAGTTCATATTATTTTATGAGGTGTTTTTTTTACTGTTTTTCTGGGTTTGTACTTTTTTTTCCCCCAGGTACTGAACAATAACTACCACTATGCATTTTGTTCTTTGCCTAGATATTTTCCTGTCTCCCCTCTGGCTCAGAACATAATCTGCAAATCCTGGCAATTGGTATCGCAGTCTTAGGCAAGCCAACACTTTTTTTCTACTGAAGTGAACTTCCAGAAGACACTTGATAATCTCATAGCCTTCCTACACGAATTTGCTGAAGAAGAATCCAATATGTTACATGTCTGTCTGAGCCAATTTTCTATCATCACTTTAATAATTGCTGTGACCTCGTATCTTGTAACACAATATTTTTGTACTACACTTGTGTCTATGGTTATGGCCTCAGAGTACTGTGTTGCTCTCATAATCCTTGTGATGCCTGCCTTATTCTGTGGAATGTTTCTGCAGGAGATTTTCCTGCTGCAGATTCAGAGAAATAAGAACCAGTGTACCCTTTCTGATTTGTGCCTTCTGAAGAGAAGCTGACTGACACACTTTCTGTTTTTCAATTATTTTATGTATATAATGCTGGATAGATGATTATTTTTCTATTATTTTTCAGTTTTTCAATGTTAGAATGAACTCTGAGGATATTTACAGGCGACGTATTACTTGAAAATTTAACTTGAGTTCTGTCTCTTTGTAAATCACGATCAGTTCTGTGTCAACCCCTTTAAAGAAAAGATTTTCTATCACACCTTGATAGTTCCCCATTGAAATGATGAGGCATTCAATCTGACTGTAAATCTACTTACCCATCACCCACGGAAAGTCCATTACCTTATTGTTTGAAAGAAGTATGTTCTTGAAGTGATGTCCCAAGAGTCACAATCCCCTGCTTTTTGTCTTGTCACAAGCATCTGGGAACAATTAAGGCAATCTGTGGTAGCTCTTGTCAGGGCTCCTCTCCTGAGGACACAGGGCAGGGCTTGGCGGTCAGGGTTGGTCCCACAGCCCCAGACAGGGAGCAGGGCAGCCAGGACAGCCTCAGCCCCCAGCACCAACTCTGGGGACAAGAATAGGGAATGTAGCTATAGGTCAAGGAATAGTCATTTTAAACAAAAATATTTAGATTTAGATTAGATATCAGGAAGAAATTCTTTACTCTGAGGGTGATGAGGCACAGGAACATGTTGCCCAGAAAAGTTGTCCAATCCCTGGAAGTGTTCAAGGCCAAATTGGACAGGGCTCTGAGTAACTTGGTCTACTAGAAGGCATCGCTGCCTCTGGCAGAGGGGCTGGACTAGAAAATCTTTAAGAGTTCCTTCCAACTCACACCTTTCAATGATTCTATTATTGATGTCTTAATTCCTGGGTGGATTGGATTGCAGCTCACATTTGCTTTTCAGAAGAGTACATGAAAAACCAGTCTATACTGTGTTCTGGGGGACGGTGCATATTCTATCCCTCCTGTTGAAGCCAATCCACTGTACAACATAATACATGAAAATGATGGGGCCAGAACTGTAACCAACAACTGTGGCAGCCCCAGACCTCAGAGATGAGATGTGATCTGCATTTGACACAGAGCAAACAGGTGGGAGACCACCTCTGTATTTTGCATATGGTGGCCATTATCTGGAATTTCTGGGTGGTGTCTAGTGAGTTAATTCCCAAAGCAGTAAGGTGATAGAATCCATCTTACAGAAGATTGAAGGATATGGTGGCCCTGCAGAAAGCAGATCCTGATTCAGTGGCTTAGGAATCACTGTTTCAGGAATTACTGAAAAGCTCATGTCCATTGCTTAATTTCTGAGGGTTTATTTTTTTATATTTTTCCCCACAGAGAAAGAATTCTGAAAGTGTACTGAATGCAATGCCTATGCCATCACCTACAGAAAAGAGCTATATATAATTGCTATCATGGACTATAAAGTACTTCAGAATGAAGCCATTGAATTGAATTATTTTAGGTACCAGAAATAACAGTTTACAATTGTTAGAAAATTGACCCACTCTTCAAACAAAGTCCCAAACTGTGCAGAATGCAAGAAGCCTGGGTATATAGTCTTAACCCTCCCAGCATGCCCATGGCAGGGGGCTTGTAACTAGATGATCTTTAAGGCCCCTCACAACCCAAACCATTCTATGGTTTTATGACTCTATGACAACTTCTCTTGCCTTCTTAAAATGTCATCTGACCCTGGAAGAAGGTAAAGGTGTCTCTCTCTCTCCAGAGCCATCATATCCTTGCCTGCAGGCCCTCATCTGTTTGGTGCTCTCAGAGCAAATCTAAGAACTCTGCTCTGTCCAAGATGTGTCTGCACACATGTCCATCTGCCAACTGCACTGTATCTAGGGCACTGCTGAGGTTAAGAATATCTGAGATTCAGGAGGCTGCTTAGCTTGAAAGCTTCTTTTACCCGGGCCTTTCATCTTTTTGCATGTCTTTTCGTGCACGGACTGTTTGGTATGTCAGGATAGGGTGAAAAGGAATACATTCAGTTGCTGCTGTTGGAAATCTCTCTACTTTGGAGGAAATACCTAAACACTCACCAGACCCAAGAGAAAATAAGCGTAAAAATAACTACTGTTAAGTGTTTTGGACATGTATGAGGAGGAAGAAATACTGAGATTTTGCCATTGCTTTATCATTTTAATTTAATAGTAAGTACTCAATGGGCAATGGACAGACAATTAGGCTTCCCTCCCTTTCCTAGGTGAGTTCTCTAATAAACATTTTTTAGACTTGTGGTTGCATTTTCTCTCTTTCCACTCATTTCTGACACTACACTGTGTCAAGCTGAGCAACAGTTTCCCTGAAAGGGACTAAGAATCTTCCCCTCCCTTCATTCTTCAAGCTATGGATAGGATTGTTTATGATAATAATGTTTTTGATTGATAATGTTTAGGTCTTTCTTGTGTGGTAAGAGATATGGGTTCAAACACTATTCATACTCTGCTGTAACTGTAGGGAGATTGCAGCTTCCAATGAGAATTTTTTAAAGTTCTCTGCATATCAGTAATTTCCAAATTGTTTTCTGGCAGAGGCAAAGATCAAGGAAACAGAGTAAGCAGGCAGAATGAAGTTCATCACCTGAAGGAGGGGTTCACTTGCATTCACCTTCTCCTATGCTGCGGCTCTTCCTCTTGTGTTCAATAGCTTCTACTACAAAAGGAACAGAAAAAATTGTCCCCTGAAGAAAAAAAAACGTATCCATGCAGAAATTGTTTGTCCTCCATTCCAAATCCTGGAAAGCATCTGTCACAGCTTTATCATCACAATCTGCCCTTTTGCTGTTCGCTTCTGGCTCAGACTTCTGCCCATGTTTTCTAAGTCCTTTAATTCTATCTGGCCACCATGTGTTTAGGATATTTTCTCTTCTCTCAGAGTTCTACTGACACCTTGGTGGAGCTGGAATTCCCAATGGTACAAACATCTTATTAGTGATGGGCCCAAACAGCATTTCTGTGATACTTGATTTCATCTTAACAGGAAGGAGCATGAACCCCTTGAATTTCATAGCAAAATTTTTATCAAGCCAAGACTTAACTGTTCATGAATGTTAGAGCGGTGAATACAGCATGTTTTGCTTTCGTCTCTTTTTATTGATTTCTTTCACAGACTTACCATTTTCCATATATACACAGCAGGATAGAAATTGTAGTATTGTGAGCATGCCTTTAACAAGTAGCTGTGGTTCACTCATTCTTCAACATTATTAAACCTCACTGATAGCTCAGATCTCACTAAATCACAGTCTACATCACTGATATTAAGAATATAACAATCATTTTCTGTAAATGTAAGATGTCTGAAAGAAAGATTTTCCTTTGTTCTATTAAATTTTATTATAACAAAAAATAATGCATTTAACAGACAGAAGTATTCTATCAAATGTTTTATTATGTCATTAAACCTTAAGTATCTTCCTGCTTTCAAGAAATGAGAAGAGATTATGCATTTAGGAGACTTCATAAACAAAGCTTGAAATTCATTCAACAATTAAGAAATTAAAGAAAAACTTTTTTCATGTATTTTTCCCCTGGGTTCTTTTTTTTTGCACCCACTTACAGTTGAAATAACAGGAATCATTTTAAGTACTTATAAATGGAAACAAACCTAACCTGTGCTTCACTATGTAGGCTAAGATCCTTTCACAGATATTCTTGTCATTCATTATCTAAAGGCCAACACTGAAAAAGCTGCTCTGTCTGTAAAGAACAGGAAACAGGAACAGCAAAGCACAATTACACCTACAACTGTATAACATAGTCAGAATACAGCTAGGCAATACCCTGTCAAAATTAGCTGTGGAAAGTTACTGTGATGCATTATTTCTCATTTTATAAGAGCCACTTTTGAGTGTCTATAAAATTAATAAGTGCAAAGTTCAAGAGCTTTCAAAATTCAGGTCACTACTTTGTTGAGGAGATTAAATAACTTTCAAAACCACTTTAAGTAATTTTTAATTAATTCATCTTCTTTCTCATGGCTCCAGAAAGTGCTGTGAAGAGCAGGATGTAATTGGGGATCATCACCCAAGGTTTAAGTAAACAAATATGTTACTAAAAGCAGCCACCTCTGACAAGCAAGCTGCCCTCACTGTGCTGAGGAGCACAGGGCTACACCTGGGCACAGAACATGGGGCCCTCCAATTCTACCTGGGACGGGACCACAGGGGAGGCAGATGATCATCCTTGAACATTAACAATCACAATCAAGTTCCTCTAGATAGATTAAAAAGAGAAATGTCTTTTGTTGCTGTTGTTGCTTTTGCAGAGCGTTTAACTGCGATAGGACAGTCTTAACCATTTTTAGGATAAGAATATTCCAGCGCATTGTGAAAGATAGGAATGTTAAAAAGCGCAGTATTAACACAAGCCGGATGGTCCCAGGATTAGGTATCAACTCAATGGCTGATTGGGGGAATCTTCGTTTTTTATTAAGGTATGAAAATTTAGAAACCTGACTTAGGACGCCTAAGTTTCTTTTTGCGTGAGAGCCTGTGTAGCTGAGATGAAAAGGGCCCATTAAGATAAAGTTTGAGGATACAGTGAGGAGACTTGTTTGTTGGAAATACTATTTCCCCCCCCCCCCCCCAAAAACAAATTACTTTAGTCAATTTTACTCAAAATAAATGCCCTGCAAGAAGCAAAACCCAATATGATCACTGCAATAGTCAAGCTCCTGCACAAAATAAAGAGACCACATTTCATAACATTGTACTAGAAAGAGCTAACGAGATGGCAGGACCTGAATGATCTTAGGGCAGAGATAATGAATCAAGCTGGGAGTGAGGGAAGCTGGAGAAATGAACAGCAAATCTAAAATGCAGTGTCTAATGCCTGATAGGCTGGTAGCTAGAAACATTTATTTTGAAAGATTGCATGCTCAGGTAAAGCAGATAAACTCCAAGGAATAGAATTGGAATTGAGCAAACTAATAGAGCTCTGATTGTTTCCCTATCTGAATAAAACAGAACAGCCAAGATTGAATATTTTGAGAATTCCAGTTCTACAACCAGACTAAAATTTGCAGAGATATCAGAAAGACAAACCAGTGAGTTTTCTGAGCAAATTGGCCTTCTTTAATCACTGTGCAGTTCCAAAAAGAAAGCAAACAACTTTCAGAGACTATCAAACAGATGTGAAGAATGAATCTGCAATGTTGAAGGGAGATCTGGTATTTCTCCTTCAGTTTTACCTTTGTAAATCAAAAGATGAAGAGGACTTTTTATTGTATGGACAATACTCATGCAAACAGTAATTAGAAATTGTGCATCTGAATGGAGAGATGGAGGTATTTAATTTGAAAAGATCTGTGAATGATTGCTTTATCTCCTTCATTATCAGAGTGTGTTAGAACTCAGCTGCATATTTCAGATGTATCTACTGTTTCAGTGCATACTAAGTACAAGGGAATATAGACTCAAAACACTAAGATTTAACTACAATACTGTGGGGAATGGTGGTAGTTTAAATTCCAGTGATAACCAGAGGACATTCCGACAGATGCTTAGTGCCTGTAATTAGTGTGGGAAGCAGACTCTAAGCAAGAGTCTTTAAAGTTTAAATCTCACAAGGGAAAAATAAAGACTTAATATGAGGGAGAAAAAATGTAAAAAAGGGAAGATCTTACCTGACAGTTTTTGGTTGTTAATTGTAATTCTGTCCTGGCTTCCAGTGTTCACAATGGGATTTTTGGTACAGTAGTTTTCCTGAGGCAGACCTACATTTTTCATTCAGGCCTTGATTTCCCATTGCATGATTGCTTCTAGCATGGGCTTGACAAAGCATCTTATAGTGCCTGCAAAGTTATGTTCCTACTCTTTCATGTGCTTCAGACCTCAGATATAGCACACCCCAGAAGAGAAAGTGGTCATTGTTTATCTGGATGCAGATTTAAGAATACCAAAACCACTTTCACAATTGCTTCTGATTATTATGTCTAATTAAAATGCCTTATCATTAAATAGCTATTTTTGATTATGATTAATTTAGTACTGCTGTCCAGTTGAATCTGAAAACCCTTCACAAGAAAGAGACACCATACAGGACTCAAAATGCCTTCTTGTAACATTTCTTATTTTTACTCTTCAGGGCAAAAATGTAATAGGGAAGGCATTTTGGTTTCAGTTGCTTTTACCTCTTTTGCTGGCTAGTATAGACTTATTTTCAGGAAGTGACTCAGTGTCATTCCTGATGTGCTCCACCTACCAGATTCCCCAGCTCTGCCAGACTCCATGCCCTTGCCAGTGTCCTTGCTATCTTCCTACTGGATATAATTTGAAATAATGGACTTCCATTTTTCTTTTTTTTTCTTTTTTTTTTTTTTTTTTTCCTTAACAAAGTATTCAGGGTTGGATTTTGGACCACACTATGCAGATCTGTAATAGGAGATGCTTGGTCATGGGTCCTGTCAGTTAGTCATCTATGGTTCAAGGGGATTTTATTTAATTAAATACCGTTCGTTTAGTACCTTGTAAGGATGGGAATGTGATATTAATTCAATCTACTCTGGAAAAAAAATTAGGTGCTTTATTTACTACTTTTGAACCTTCATTTTCAAATATCTGTTCACAGATTTTGACCACATTGCAGAGCTGTCATTTATGAAGTCCATTGCAGCAGACTCTATTTTTTCTTCTGCTGTTTTAGCAGTACCATTTGAAAGACTCTACATATTAATTGAGCTCAATGTGAAAGATATCACATTTTCTTTACATCAAAGTATTTCCATTTAAACGTATCTTAGAGCGAAATACTGAAAAACTATATAAAATACATAAAAGGTTTTTACAAGATGAAGACGAGAATGAAAAGTGTGCCAAATCAAGATCCAGTATTTCACTTTTTGTCATTCTGATTCCAAAAATCTTCATAATTTCTATTTGGCTTTGCTGACCTTCTGAAATCTATCCACAGAACCTCCACCATCTGCCACTAACCTTCTTTCCCTGAGGACCAGATTCTCAGCTGATGCAAAAAGCGCAACCCCAATGATTCCTTTACATGCGACCTGATTTTGATTCAGGCTTCGCCTCAGGGTTGCTTTGTCTACTGTCATCACTCCTGTTGTCAGACCTGACATAGGCTGAGTTTCTCCCAGAGGCTTGGCAAGGAGTGACCTTGGCATCCTTGCAGAGTTCCATTAGCTTCAAACCAGGTCATCCTGTAGGACCTGGTCGTAGTTCTGGGACAGAAGCTGAAAGCTCTTCAAGAAAAATATTTAATCTCATTATGCTCTGAAATTTCATCTGCGGAAGCTTCAGGGTGAAACGGAGGTTACAGTCACACAGCAATGCTCATTGCTTGATTGTTTCACACTTCAGTAATATCATTCTTTTTCGTGACTACCACTCCCAGAAAATATATATCATCCTAATCTTTAAAGAATGTTCAAGACAACAATGGCATAATACTAACTACATTTTCAAATGGTCTTCTGAGCTTTCAAGAAATGTGTTTTCTCAGCAGAAATCCACCCTTTGATGACATTAGGTCACTGCAAACTGATGGACCCATGGTAACATTCATTTTTTAAGCAAAATTATATGTTTTCCTGTGAATTTTGCATTAATGGATACATCTACTAATATATGTTTGTTGACACTGGCTTGCAAATATTGCTCTCTATAAATAATGTCTTCAAATATCTGTAAAGAGTAATTAAAATCATTCTGAAATTCTTTATGTTTTATTGCTTTTTCATGTCCTCCCTCTACCTTTAGATCTTCTCTTCCCATCCTGTTTTAAATCCTTCAAGCTGGAGTGGGGTATAAAGCCCTTTCCATACGTCTCCTATTTGAAAGTTTCTGACTCAGATTATGAAGGTCTTCCTTTCCTCCTGGAGGGGGAAAAAGGGATACAACAGATGGTTCTCTCTCTTTTTGACTACTTAATTTGGTGAGGTCTGCATTTTCTTTTTGGAACTCCTTTCTGATGAGTTAGAAAAAAAAACCCTTATCTCTGCAGTATGTTTTACTTTCTGAAGTGGGTTTTCTCTGACAACCCCAGCTGTAGCACTCGTACCACTTTTCTCCTTACTCAGTTTTTAAAAGAGAGAATTTTTTTTTTTGTGAAGTCAGCTTGGCAGCAGTGCTTATTCACTCTTTCTTCGTTTGCTGGCCATTTCTCATTACCTGTCTCTTTCTACACTATGGTAAAGGCACACACAGCACCCTATTTTAGTCAATACTGCAACACTAACAAAAAAAAAATACATCACTGGGCTGAAAAAATTCTAATACTAGCTTTCATCAACAAGCAAACGAGAGTAGTCACAGGATTCATGAATAAAAAGCAAGGTGCAATATAAAAATATTGACAATGCAGAGTCATTATCTATAGTCCCCCAACCTCATAAAGTGGCATTTGCTTCATTCTGTTTGCAAAAAGCCTGGGCATATAGCAAGAATAATAATTTTTATACCTTTTTTCCATGTTTCAATAACCATTGATATTGCATCTGTGTGCTACCAGATAACTCAAAATACAAATTTTATCCAGACTGAGGGCAGGGAAGGGCAGGAAGGAAAGCTTGCTGGCATTTCTTCAAATGAGTGCTGAAGCATACAATACAGTGTTTAAACCCTTTTATTTTCAGGCATGTAGGAAAAGAGATAATGCATTGAAACTTATTCCAGGAGAAAGCCTGAGACTTCAAAGTCAGCACAGCAACATCTTTTGAGCAAAACTGACCATACAGAATGAGTTTAAATTGGGTTCTTATTTGCTTCATGGGATTTTCTTTTGATCTCGTACCACAAGACCTAAAGACAGATTTATTCTATGATCACACTGGAGCCTAAATCCATTGACTAGTAAAGAGTTTGCAGGGATGCTCCCCATCCTAAGTAAGCCCTAATCTCTTGAGAATAACATAAAGAATTAATTTTCTGTATTTTTGTCACGGAAGAACTCCTGCAAATTATTCTAGAAATAATGCCTTCTGGGTGTGCTGAGACATTCCTCATGCTAATTATTTAGAATATTTTTACTTCAGTATACCTTGCTTCCTTTTAGCCCCAACAGGTACCGGGGGACCAACTGAATGAGCAATAGAAACCTTCATCTTGTTATTTTTTTATTCAATTTTACTCAATGAAGACACTAGTGACAAGTCACCTTTTTTTGAGGAGAAATTTCTATAAAGTTTTGAAAATAACCTAATTTCCAGCTGAAAAATATTAAACTGCTAGAGAGTTGCAGCAATATTTTTGCTAAAGAACATTTCTTTCTATGCCCTGTGGAAAAGTAAGGTTGCAACGACAGCCTTTTCTTAGACACACAGATTCTGGTGATGTTAGCCATAGAAAGGTTTATGCCTTTCCAGGAAGGCTGCCTGATCATTTCGGGAGACACTGGGAGAGGTCAGAAAGAAAATTTGAAACAAAAATAAACATTTTTGCACCAATCATTTTTTCCCAGAAAAACAGGATGTTTTCTCACTTTGAAGTTTAACAACTGCATTTTAAACTCTCAGAAATTGTCACAGGAGCTGTCATATTCCAGTAATTTCTAACAATAGCTCCATTTACTAGGTAGCAATGCAGTTTAAGCTCAATATCTAAAACAGAGACCAGAAGAAGATCCTGCTGTTGCAAATTGTGATGGGAACATTAAGTAGGGCTTTTAGAGAAAGTCTAAGGAACATTTTTCAAGTGGAAGTCGGCAAATGACAAACCAAGAGGAGTCTGATAGGGAGAAAGAACAACTGTAGTCAAAGACAATATGTTTATGAGGAGATTTCAGACTTGAAGTAAATTAATAAATATATAGTTTGATTAAGAGGTTTTAACATCTTTAATTTTGCTTTTTAAAGGAAAAAAGATGCTATTGGTGTCATATTCCAATAGCTTAGCGAAAAAAAGAAAAAATCCTGGATCAATTGTAACGAAAAATGCAAAAATACCAAATATTTAAATTTTTGCTGATTTGAAAGTTTATTCTGTTATTTGGGAAACTGGCTCAGAGAAAGCTGACAGAAGAGCTCTTGAGCTGTTATTGCTATAAGCATCTTCCTGTTCTTCAGTTTGGTCTGTAATGTTTCAGACACAAGAGATTGTCTTTCTTTTGCAGGTGATCTTCAGGGACTGCTTTTCAGCATGTTTTTATTTTTCACCTAAGAATAGCCAGGCACTATTTAAGCAGTAAAGGACAATGAACAGGATCCTACATACTTTTGACATTACTCTGTGTATGAAGAGCAGAAATTGCTTACCTTAGAAATGCCACAGAGTTTTTGGTAAAGTGAAGGTAGGTTCTTTCCTCTAGTATTAATTAATAAGGTTCTTGGTGTTTCCCATCAGAATTATTTTTCATTCTAAAAGCTGATTTTATTTGTAAAACATTGCTGTCGATTCCCCCAGAACTCATCTTCTTTTGTCTTCCTTTGTTCAGCTTTTCTACTTCTGCCACCTTTCCTTTTGGAAACCTGCATTTCTGATTACAGTTTTTCTTACTTATCTGTTATCTTACTTGCTTTAGATTGAACGCCCATCTCTTTGTTCCAGAAAAGCTCCTGCCTGAAACAACTACACATACAAAAGGAGCAGGGAATTTATTATGGGAACTTGGAATACTTCCATCATATTCAGAATAGGGATTTCCACCTCATCTGTTAAAACATAATTACCTAATCATAGACAATATGCGTAATTTTTGTCTAGCTTCCTATCTATGCCTTTTTTATTTTATTAAAATGTCGCTGAGTAGGTTATTTTTGTTATCTTGTGCTTTCTTTTTGCTTTATTTATTCAAACATTTCTGAACATGTTAATTATATAATCTTGCAAATTCTTTTTGCTTTGTTTACTATGGATTTTAACTTTTCAGGCACTAAGATGCATCACAGTTGAGAAGCATGCCTTGTTATAGGCACGCACAAGTTTATTGACAGCAGCCAATTCAGGATCAGTGATGTTCTCATCGTGATTTGGCAGGGCAAATGTGCTTTAATATATTTATGCTATTATAAAAAATAGTGTTCTCTCAGCTTATTATAAACTTCACCGAATAGTTTAGAGACAAGCAAGGAGCTCCACCAAAACGTTCCTCACCACTCTAAGCCTCTGACCCCCAGTCTTTTGTGAGATACTGATTCGTGTCTCGGCTCTGATCAACTTGTGTGGCTTCACGATACAGGGGTCAGCAATCTCTAAGGTCAGGGATTTCTGGTAATACTGTAATACCAAGGAACTGCAGAGGCTTGAGGAAAAAATAAACAAAACAGTATCTGAGATGGTGTTGTTTAAGTAAAAATATGTGACAGTTATCTGATAACTGATATTTTCTTTCTTTCTTCACTTCAGACTGCATAGTGCACCGAAACAAATGAAGAACTTCTCTGTGAGAGTTGAGCACAAATACCTGTAGTCTTTACAAAGCTACCATGCTGCTAGCCTTCCCCAAGTACTTCCATCTGCACTTGTGCAATGTCCTCTCCTCAGAAGGTCAGCTTCAGCTCCTATTCCTAAGGGAGTTATTCTTGTCACACGAATGCTTATGCTTTGCTAACTTTTGTACTGACTGCTGAAAGGCAATCGCAGGCAGTGCAAAACAAAGCTCTGATTAACATAGTTGTTATGATTTGAGCCAAGAAGGCCTGCTGGAAACTTTCCGCTTTCATTTTTGTTCACTTTTGGACAGTGTTTTTAGGAAAAACAATCACCATTCCCAGTGAGTTTAGATGATACCTATATTTAACACTTCTGTCAAACTGCTATGTTGAGATCCCTACTCACTTTAGCTGCTTATGTAAGACAAATTATTGGACGCGAGCTGCAAGATAATAGGTTCTTTAAACAGACTAAAGCAATGCCCTCTAATTTTACTAAATACAAACTCTGTAAAGCAGTGTTCATTAACTAGATCTAAATGTCTTCTAATCTTTCCATGCACAACCACATCTGTAATATGCTTCATAAAAAATTATGAGGTTCAAAAGACATTGATTAAAATTTTAAAAAGCCAATTCTTTTATAAGAATTTTTCCTAAGAAAATGACATTTATCTCCTTTCCAGAAATAGAAAGGCAAAATACTAGCCCCAGTCATCAATACGGTTATCCATCCAGCTCACCTGATATTTTCTTAATTTTGAACGTGAGAAGAGAATATAGCAGAGCATCAAATAAAATTTATTTATTTCATGAGAGCAGGCCTGAAAGAGATAGAGGCCTCAGTATCAATGCACTATTGGCATTGTGTAGAAACACTGGGCTGACAGATTAGATATAAATAGGCTGAGTCAGCAGTGCACTTTGAAGGTGAGATTCATGCTCTTCTCTGGATTCTCAAGGAGTTGTCTTTAGAGATCTTGAACTGTACCACCTTAGATGAAACCAAACTGGAAGAGGAGCCCCAGGAGAATGCCTGGTGCACTCCGTCAGCCAATGCTCACTCAGTCCATCAGGCCAAAGTAGAATTAGCCTGAAGTAAAGAAAGAAAAAAACAACAAAAAGCCAAAACCAAAAATCTGCTCCAGAACTTCACTGCCAATTGTTTTTTCTTAGAGATGGTGCACTCCAGCTGGTGTGTGCTAACACAGGCACAGCTCTGTGCTCCTCCCCTGGAGTAGCAATTCCAGTCCCTTCATGGGAGTCTTAAGGTACTTAGTGCATTGCTTCATATCTGCATGGGATACATTTTAATGCATGCCCCAATGTTGCACAAACTTGTTCTTTCATCGTGCATGATGCCACAATTCAATTCATTAAAAAATTTATAAAAATGTAAAACAGTCTTAAGCCTAAATAAAGAAGTTTGACTACCTGAGGTGATCACAAAATTATGAGATTTCTGCTGCCCCTCTGCCTCTGCATTATTCAGGTAAACACCATGCTTGAGCATTGACAAAAGTGGTTTGGGTTTGATTTGGTTTTTTTTTTTAGGTTTGAGCTGGTAAAATTTAGTCAAGATAGTAAGAAATAAATGCAAAAAAAAATTATCAGAAAAGATATATTTAACTGCATATACACTTGTCCACTAATGGTCAACAGCTGAAACAAGCTCTACCCCTCAAGAATAAAGAAGAAAATCACCCTCAATATTTTATACCCCAGGCAGCTTTTATTTTCAACTTTTGAACTCCTTTTTCATTCCTACCTCCGAGGAAAAACTTGCCTCATAGCAATGTAAGGTAAAACAGGAATGGCAGCTTGAAACAAGAGAGGATTGCCACTTTTCATCATAAGTCTGCCAAGCTGACAGCCAGAAAACATTAACAGCTAGAAAATTGTCCTCGGAGAGGTGTTTTGGTCTCCTTCACCATGAGCACATGTGCAAGCTTTGTATTAGAATGGATCTATTTATTTAGAATTTTTAATGTGTTGTATTTGTTTGAGTTTAAGTGATATCCATGGACTCAGTGTAGATCTTAAGAAATTTTATTTGTCTCGTCTGTCTTCCAGTCATTTTTCTAAGCAAGCTGCTCATGTCCCAGACATTCTTACAAAGGATGAAAGTTTCCAGATGAAACCTCAAGTGAACTGTTCCCATTATGGTTCAGTAAATGCCTTCCCGGATTCTTCCACACAGAAAAAACCTCATTTCCTCCTTTGGAGCCTATTACATAGTCTGTTTACAAATGTTTTTTCCTTTACCTACCATTCAAATTTTATCCTGCAGGTATAGCTTTTAAGCCAAGTAACTCTTCATTAATAATAATGAACTACTTGAGAAAAATTTTCGTGTTTTCAAGGGGAACTAGAAAAAACATTGTGTCTTTGCCCTACCAAGAGGAAAATTCTGTAGGCATATACAGTACAGTGAGAACAAACAAACAAAACAACCAAAAATAAACCAAACAAAAATAACCAAAACAAGCAATCAAGTCAGATGGTAAGCAGTATTTTGTCAGGAGGCTAATATAATTATGTTCCTTGGAGGGCCACGTGCCTTAATAATTGTCTTAGTAAAGGGAATATTTTCTCTCACACACAGTCAACATTTTCAGATTCCATAGCGACCTCACTCACATGAAGTTTTGGGCCTGGCAAATCAAACACAAACTTTTTTTGTTTCAAGGCTGTACAAAGAAATACCATTTCTTCATTATTTGCACTTCTTGCAAAACTCACACCTTAATGAAATTCATGGCTCAAAACTATTGTCCCTTTTTTGTAAAAAATAAAACTTTGTTCCACCAGAAAAATTCTGGTGGATATTAGCCATATTCAGCATAAATGTCTCCCACATCACTGTTTTTAATCTCAGCAAAGATAAAACCCTCAACACAGAGCTTGCTTTGCATCACAGAAGATGAAGTATCTAGCAAATACTACAGAGGACTGTATGGAGTATACATGTTGAGGAAGCACATTCAAAAAAAAAAAAAAGGTTGATTTTTCCTCTTAGTTTCATTTGAATAATCAAACTCTAAATTGGAGCACTTAAATGGAAGTCAAGGAACTTGGAGTGTGATGGAGGAAGCAGTAATCAGTTTGAAAAGATGTTGAATCTCTGATGAGCGTTGAATATGTCAGATTAAGTTATGTCCTAGAAAGGGAGGTTCCCTGAACAACTGCTAGTCACTTTAAATTATTCTGCATTTCAAACAGGAAATCATCCAATTAGACTAACAGCTGCAGAGATTGGAATAAGCCGTGCATATTAGAAAATTAAAGAAAATGCAGCTGGGTACTATGAAAAGGAGCTAAGGTAAGTAATTTTCCCTCTTCTGTAATAAAACTTAATTTCAAGGACTTTTAGAATAAGGAAATTACTGCAAATTTATTACATTTGATTAAAATGGGGAAAAAACATTTACCATGAATTATGCTGGATAATTATTTTTTCATGTGTGTGTTCTGTTTGTCCTGAAATACCCACTGTTTCTTTCAAGGTGGTTAAAGACTTTTGCATTTCTCCTTGTCCCAGGTCTTTTCCAATACCATCACTATTACATCCAAATGTTTTAAAGAAGGCAAGCAACATTATTATATTGCAATGACTCTTTAGCTAAAAGTCATCTCCATTTGAAACTTTCTTCACAAAGACAGTCTGAGATTGCAAACTACCAACTATACGTGGAAAAGGAAAACGTAGGTGAGGTCAGGAAAAACAGTAACTCAGAAGAAGACGGAAATGAAATTTTATACAGTGAAAAAACCCAACCTCAATAACAAACAGAATTCTGATGCCAGGGGAAATATGGTGATGAAAGAAAATAATATTGAAAATACAGCATACTATTAAAACACCTTGAGCATTCTACTGAATCTGAGAAAATATATAAAACCTATATACCTTTACTTGTACACCTCTATGTAATTTCAGAATCAGAAGATGCAAGCCAGCTTGTATGTCAAAATTACCTTTAATAATATTAGACATCAGTCTAAAAATGTAAAATTGATAGAGTCATGAAGTGTAAACCACAAGTTATTAATTTATTTCTGTTTTATTTTTCTTTGTGAAGAATTGTATTTTAAGACAAAAAGAAAAAAACATTCACATGGTAAAGCTTTTAAATTCCATAATGATCCTCTCATATACCTACAGATACCTTACTGCAGCTTTTGGCAGTGCCCATTCAGTCAGTGTCCTTCCAGAGACACATCTCATTTCTGCAGAGGTTGTTTCTTAAGGAATCTCAGGTTAGATAAGGGAAAGGGGTTTTTTTTGACTGATCGTGCACTGAATGCCAGGGCACATTCCCAGGCTGCATACACAATTCCTCCTACAGGATTTCCTCCAAAGTGTTTTGCCTGGGGTCTCTGTCCCTTTGGTACATATGCAACATTTTGTAACTTACCACAAGAGTTCACTGAAATCACAGCTATATCTCTAGCAGGCAGAAATACACCCTTTAGTGCTATAATTCCTCTCAGCCTATTTTAAAATGCTTCATTTCCCTGATGCCTGTTAAATGAGCCTCAAACCATAATTAGGAAAAAGTCTAATAATTTTCCTTAATATGTAATTTCAGATTGCTTTCTTCTGAAGATCTTTAACTAATGTTAAAGCTTTGAAAGTCTTGATAGGAACAAAGACAAATTCATCAGGAAGAATATACTGAGGAAAGGCTAATTCCTTATACCAGTATATATTCACCTCACATCAAGATTTCACCAGCTCTGGAAAAATTAGTTCTGAATTGCCACTGAAAGGATTGTTTTAAGAGAAAATGTATTATTTCAGTAGGAAAGTGGAATTAAAGAAAATCCAGGAGACACTCTCTTGCTTTCAGATAGGCAGAGGATTCAAAGACAAAGCTGCCCATAAGGAGTGAATTTTCCTGGACTGAGAACGCCATCAGTGAGAAAAAACCCAACCCTTTAAGCCAGAAATGTGTTCAAAATGTATCATTTAGATTTTAAAATGGATTAAAGAATATGTTTAAATCCTTGATGGAATCAAAGGTTCAAATGGTTTGAGCAGAAAGCCTATTGGTTTTAGGTTACATAGAAGATATCTGTTCTTGGGAAAATTAAAATTTGCATTAAAATGTTAGGTTTAATATTCACCAACGTCATAGAGCAATTATCTAATTTTTTGGGACCAAAGAGTAACACAGCCCTGTATTAGAATGCATCAGATAGACAAATGCATGGAAACCACTCTGACCACCGGTGAAATGCAAAATATGTGGAAAAACAGCCCACATCTTTAACACTACAAAACCATTGTGGTCAAATTTTCCAGTCCAAAATACTGAAAAGGGTCTTTGGCATACACCAGCCAAGGCACAGCTGGTCAGTACACACAAGTCCTTGCAGATTGTGCAAGGACTTGTCCAGTGCTTGGCCTTGACATTTATGTGCAAAACAGGCAGAGTCCAGAGCTGTCCAGCTGCCTGTAACAGAGCTGCACTCAACCAGAAACTAAAAAAATAGATTTTCTATCACACCAGTGGAGCTGAATTTAGCCAGGCGATCTGCAAAAAGCTGTACTTACCTGCTACTTTGTTTTAGGCCTATAGTGAGTGCATCCTGTCACTGGAAAACCCAGAGAAGGGGTCATGGCACAGCACTTTTCACCTCCTGTCAAAGGCTGTTTTCTATATTGCTTAATAAGCATCAGTTAATTTTACTTTAAAACATTTAGCATATGAAAGCACAGTTAATGTATGGTAAAATCATGATACAAGATCCAGTGAAAATCAGCCATGATTTTTTTTAATGCTTCTCAGTTACCTGAAGGAGTCTTTTCCCTGTAATCACTGACTATTGATTTGATCCAGCAATGATAGTTTGTATGCTCAGTATATCCTGGTGTGGGAGCTTTTTGCTGTCTACTCAGAGATTTTAAAACTGTTTCATAGACTGTTTCATCTAAGCAGCTGTTTTTAACCTGATTGTTTTAAGCAAATGAAGAGTAACTGCAACCATCTAATCTAACCTCACATCTACCAACAGCCAAGACTTTCAAAGATGAGCTCCCTACTCCTGTTCAGTCTTCGAATTTGAAAATAGTAATAATTGTTGGGCTGCTTCAGAAACTGAGCATCTGGCTTTTAATAAGATGTTAATGTAATGAATGTTACTTCCCACATAGTTTTGAGAAATAAGTATTGCCAAAACAGCTTCACTTCACTTTTATGTGAGTATAGCTTATCTGGCAGAAGCACAAGTGATAATGCAATAGAATTCTGCAATGCATTCTACATCACAACTTAGGGTTAAAGAACTTGAGCAACACAAAATTAGTGTGCTGCATACCATATGGGTTAAACACTAGCTAAACAACATATTTCAAAAATAATAAATCTGTATGTCAAAATTAATTTTGGCTTTTAATAATTGACTGATTAGGTGAACTCTGGAGATTCTGTGAAGGAAGAAAAGGTAATCAGGCTATAATATAAAGCTTTTTTCAGCTATTGTTGAAAAAGCAAAATCATTTTCTGTTAAAAGAAGGGGGTTTTGCCATCCACAGATAGCATCAAAGAGGAGTGTTTGGCCAGGAGGAAGCCAGACAGATGCAGAAAAACAGAGATTTTTCAAAAAACTGATCAACTTCATGTGCACATGCAGATATACATAGGTTTATGAGTTTTGATGTGGACAAATATTGGAATATCTCTCATAGCAGCAGAAGGAAGACTTTCATAGGAAAGCAGTGACACTTGAAAATACTTAAAATACTAATGGATGATGTTCTGAATGATCTGTGTCCACTCTGGTGCCACAGCCTAAACAGTTAATGTGATGCCTGCATGTATTAATTCTGCTGTAACTGGTGGCCAAGGGAGTGACAATTCCCATATTGAACAAGTTGGTGGACTGGAGGGCTCAGAGAAGCGCAACAAGGCTTATTAAGGGATTGAACAAAGCCTTAGAAGGAAAAACCTGAGGCGCTCAACCGGTAAGTCTGACAAGAAGAACACAAATGGGTAATTGGATCACATTCTACAGGGAAGAGACACATAAGAGTGGACTTTCCACTCTAGCAGAAAATGTGGAGCTGGATGTGTGAAAGCTGAAGACAGAAAAAATTAGATTGAAGTTCGAGGATATTGTGAGAGTGAACAATTGAGTATTTTGATTGGAATAGATGTACAGATGTTAGTTCTCTGCAAATAATTGTAAATAATCAACAAGATTTTAGACAGCTGTATATTTTAAGGAACTGGTAAGTGTTCTTAAGTAGTTCCCAATAATTATTCACATTTTTCTCTTTAGTTTATATTTACCAGTTGAGTAAGCCTATAATTATCTGTATGCCTCTGAAACTAGCTCCTGGTATGCACCAGAGAGTGTGTTATTGGTTTCCACAGAAGCATAATCAAATCATGAAGGCTTGCAGTAATCACCATTAATTTTTAGGCTTGAATCAGTTCTTCAGTACCTAAAACAAAACAAAATGAAATAAAATGAAAACCAAAACAAAAAACCAAACCAAACCAAACAAAAAACAACAACAACAAAAAAAGCCCACAACAAAAGCAAAAGAGGACTACCCTACAATTTACTCACTTGCAATGTTCTATTTTAAAGATTAGAAAACGGTCACTAATAAATTAGAGAAATTATTTTGCTGTTAATATTGATAGAGAAAATAACTACAATATGTTTCCATTTGCAGATCTTATGTATTTTTAATTTTAAGTCATAATTTCTAGACATGCTTGACCATTTATCTCATTCTCTCTGTTCTGCTTTGGCTTTCTTTGGCTGATATCAGACTACCTCAGCTTCTCTTTTATTAGTTAGAACACTGCTCTCAAGGCCAGAAAGATCATTTACTTCCAACTTTTCCTGGATTCAGGAAAAAGGTAACAATGCATTGACCTTCTGGTACATTTGACCCTTATTAAATGGATTTAAACCTAGTGATTTTAATACTCCAAGGAAATCATCCCATCAGATTTCAGAAATACCAGTTGATTTTTCATGCATGCAGCAGCATTTCTAGCCTTTACCAATGATTCTGAAATTGGTACATAAGCAAATAAGAATTTTTTCTCCAAGATTTTATTGCTATAGAGATTATTGTACTGACATGTTAATTTTCTGCTGAATTAATGGTCTTTATCTTCACCCTTCTCCTGTACATGAACATGTTATTTTTATAAAAACTAGATAAGAAAATTAGTAAGATGGAACCAGTACAATTTATTTTTACATCGTTATTTGTTTACATATATTTCTCTACTTTGCTCATTATTTTCCTATGTTGTCAGCATTTTAGAGAAATTAAAACTTTTGAGTGTATTAGACATTTAACTGTATTACAGTATTCTGTTGGTGAGATAATATTTACACATACACTTTTACTTAAGACCTATTCAGTGGAACTTCTGGCCATTATTAAACCTTTTTGTTTGTTTCTTAAATAATTTACAAATAAAAAATCAGATAATTTAATCTGAAGTTACTTTTTGTCATCAGTTCTCACATTGTTAACCAAAACTGACAAAATTCTGAAATTAAATGTTGAAATGAAAAGCTGAAAAATACTGTTTTAAAAGATCAAAATCAAAACGTGAGCTTTTCAAAACAATCTATATTAAAAAGTCATTTCAAGAAATAGTGACATTTCAATGACCTCAACACTGCACCTTTTAGTCACCTAACTATTCATTTCATTATTCATCTTTGTTTCTTGAGCCTATCCAGATAGATTGATCATTCCTCTTGCATGGAAAAGAAATTACTTACTCATTTTTCCTGGCTGATGTTGCAATACATCTTTCCCTAAAAAAGGTTGTGGGACTGACAGGAGCAAAAAAAGGAAAGATTAACTGTCTTGAAGTTTTACATTAATGCTTGGGACACATGAGAAGAAAAATTAATGTTTCCCTCTTCCCTGTGGGTCTTAAAGTGGTTAGTGTTAAATAAGGTTGCTCATAACAGTAATAACTTTTTTCCCCTGTTGTAAATTATTTCTGTTTTGAAGGGGAACACACAAGGCACAGTATTTTGCTGTTTCACAAGACATGGTCTTGCATCGAGCATATTTTCACTGGGTCAACTCAGAGAAACTGCTGGAACTAGGAAACTATCCTACAGAATTCGTATTCCTTTCTTTTCCCCCTTAACTTAGCAGTCACTGGTGTTCCTTTCTACACTTAACAATGATATCAGTTTAGTGGCTCTGTTTCTCAGAAAACACTGTGTTCCATGTATTTTCTATCCAGATGTAGTCTGAATACCTTAATGTCACTTGGTCATTTGGATAACTGTAATCCTAAAGAATTTATTATTTTGTGGATACTGTGAATATGATCAAGTGTATGTTCACAACTCTAGTTTTGTCCCACAGACCACAATGAAGGAAATCTCTAGGGGTCCAACATACATGATAGAATGGTTGATTAATAGAAGAGAGAAGGTAAACTGGACATAGGAAAAGGAACAAGTGCATAGAGAAAAAGCATGATAAAAGGCAAAAAAAACTACAAAAGTAATAAGAATTATTTTTTTAATTTCATTCTCCTATACTGTAATTAACATTAAAATTAACATTAAAATTAACATTAAAATTAATATTGATGGAGGAAATTTTCTTTATATATATATATATATATATATTTAATGATCATATTCCCTATCAGAAATCCCAATACAAATTAACTGCTGCAATATGGAATAATGTGGAAGATACAGGGGTTGACCTTGGCTGGCTTCTGAGTGCCCACCAAGCAGCCCTATCACTCCTTTTCCTCAACAGGACAGGGGGAGAAAATAAAATCAAAAGTTCATGGGGACAACATAAGTATAGGGAGATCACTCAGCAATTACTGTCATAGACAAAACAGACTTGAATCAGGAAAGTTAATTAAATTTATTTCCAGTTAATTAGATAAAAAAGAACATATTTTACAACACCTTTCCCCCACACTCCCATCTTTCCAAGCTCAACTTCCTTTACTCCTGACTCTTCTACCTCTTACCATAAGCTATGCAAGCAGATAGGGAGGGGGCTCATAGCCAGTTCATGACACTTTGTCTCTGCTGCTCTTTCCACCTCACACTCTTCCCCTGCTTCAACACAGGATCCTTCCCACAGGAGACAGTCCTCCACGAAATTTCATTTCTCCGGTGTGATTCCTTCCCACACCTCACACTCTTCCCCTGCTTCAACACAGGATCCTTCCCACAGGAGACAGTCCTCCACGAAATTTCATTTCTCCGGTGTGATTCCTTCCCACAGGCTGCAGCTCCTCACAAACTGCTTCAGTGTGGGGACTTCCATAGGGTGCAATCCTTCAGGAATAAACTTCTGCAGAATGGGTCCCCACCACGGGATGACAGAACCTGCCAGAAAACCTGCTCCAGATTGCACTCCTCTCTGCATGGCTCTACCTGTCCTGACAGGAGCCTGCTCGAGCATGAGCATCCCACAGGTCACGGCTTTCTGCAGGGTACCTCCACCTGCTCCAGGAGTCCTCCAGAAACTGCAGGTGGATCTCAGCTCCCTCATGGGCTCAGGGGCACAGCTGCCTCACCATGGTCTGCACCACAGGCTGCAGGAGAATCTCAGCTCAGGAGCCTGGAGCACGTCCTCCCCCTCCTTCTGCACTGACATTGGTGTCTGCAGGGCTGTTTCTCTCACACATTCTCACTCCTCTCTCCCACCTGCTGATGTGCAATATTTTTTCCCTTTCCCTATTATCCCAGTGTCGCTCCCACCATCGCTGATGGGCTCAGCCTTGGCCAGTGGGAGGTCTGTCTTGGAGCCAGTTGGCTTTGGTTCTGCTGGACACAGGAGCAGCTTTTGGTGACTTCTCACAGAAGGCTCCTCCAAGGGTCCCCTGCTACCAGCACCTGCCCACACAAACCTAATACTACTATGCAGACACTTGCAAGTTAATATCTACATTTAGATATTCTAATTTTCAACATTTCAGTCATGAACTACAGCCCAGGACATAGTATGTAGTACAAGGTTGTCTAGAGTGTTTTTCAAATGTTATTGAAATAAAGTGTAAAATTTCACCTACAGGGCAGAAAGGCATTCATTTCATATCTCATAATAAGATGTTAGTGAAAGATGTAATTGCCATAGGTTTGTGGCGGTGAGAAGGGTTAACACAGGAGCAAATCAGGCATGTGGGAAGAATCACAAGTAGTGTGAGTCAATGCCTGTGTGACACTGTCTGATCATCTGGACCACACAGTTCATCAGGAGTGCTGAGGGCACATGGATGTATAAAAAAAGCTTTCCACTAGCTAAGTCTTTATTAGCTACTCTGAGGCCTTCATTTCATTACCAATAATCAAGGCATTTGCCTTCCAAAAACGCACTTCAGCTGATCAAATACATATTCTGATTATGAATGAGTTGCATGCAGATATGTTTGCAGATATATCTACAAGCATGCAGATATAATAACTTAGAGGCACTTGGGCAATGTTGAATATAAATTATTATTTACATAATTACAGCATCCATGATTGTACTCCCTCATTGCTGAAGAGAACTTTGGGGATTTTCTTAATAACACATAATTCATTTTCTTTTGGCACTGAAAGGCTGGGTATTCAAGAAGCATGTAGTCGGTACTGTAGATGCTATGCAGTTAATGCTGTGGGGGAAAAGCACATTTCAGTTGATGAAAACAAACATTAACTGTCATTTTATCCTTTGAATTAGGACAGATGAAAACTTGCAATTTAAAAAGTCATCAAACTCTACCTGACAGAATATGATTGAAAAATCTTTGTTCATTCATTTTCCTAGTCTTCTAAAAAACTAATGCTGAAGCTGAAACATCCAACTAATTGAAAATTCACTAAGATTTTTCACAGTTCTGTCTCTTTGTTGTTGTGCTCCTTTGCTCTTTCTTCTTTAGCTCATGTTTTTCTTATATATTTTCATTTCCACATTGTATCAAAATGCTGCAAGTAAACAAAGCAATTAGTATTATTAGCATTCAAGATTTCTTCAATCTGGACCCCTTTGTATTCAGTTGAATTTTCTCCAAAGGATTTAAAAGCTGCGAGGAAAAGATGTTCTCTGCCTTTCACAGAGATGGGATATATTATTATAGAGATTAAGATCCAGAGAGAAGGCTTTAGCTCAGCAAATGGGATGAGTGTAAAATGTAGGACCTTAAATCCAAGATGGCAATTCTTAAAATATCCCTACTTTGAATGCAGCTTTGTGTCAGTGATGTCTGCATTCTGTCCAGCTTCTTGCTCAGGAGTTTATGATGCCTCCTCACTGTGTTCTTCCTCTCAGCAACAATTAACAGTGGAAATTTAGAGCAGATATACTACAAATGTTAGTGGGGGTGAAAAAAACCAGTACTGGGAGTACTGGGAGCTTGACCAAGAAGCTGTATCTGCCCTCTCACAGACTGCAACACATCTACTGGCCGATAGAGCCTTCCTCCCAATTCCTCTTTTTCAGAGTCTGACTGTGTGCTCCTGTCCCCACAATAGCACAGCTGCCATGGGGTGAGTGATGCCATCCCACAAGCTGCTCCATGGCCTGGTGCTACAATACTCTGTTGGTGTTAAGAATTAAACTTAAAATCAAAACATTCCTGTATTGCTCTTTCTGTCAGATGTAAAAAGATTATGTATTGACACTTGCATCCTTAGAAGACCTTTAAAAACATGGGATCATGGCCCAGACAGACACATCTGAACTTCACCTTATGGCAGGATTCTTGAAAAACAAAATAGCCACTCCACTGGTTCTGCCCTGGGAAGCACATTTAAGTTGAGGAAATATAGACTTCCACACCTTTACTCGGTATTGCAAATGTATTACACTAGGAAGCCACTAGATTTTGCTAGATATTTTCCAAAAAGCATGGGTTTCTATGCAAAAATTAAACTTACAGTATTATGTTTAATCATAATTTTGTTTTTAAAAAAGTGATTCTACTTTCCCCAAAGACTATAAATCTATTCTTATAGTACACATGGTGAGAATGGACATTAACAAGGGATTCAAAAAATGAATGTTTTCTGGAAAGACCAGTTTCAATATCTTTTTCTCCTCCCATACTAATTTTCTACTGTTTATTTTTATTGTCCTTTTGTATTTTATTAACACTTTTAATATTTTTTCTTGATCACAGAATAATAATTTTCTATGTTTTTGTATATACACAGAGTAAAAATATTTTTAGCATTATTTCCATAATAGTTTACATGATAAAGATATAAATAAAAAGATGCAAAAATCAAGAGATGTTTCATTTTGTTGGTCCTGGAAAAAATGGAATTTTTAGAAGTATGTAGTTAGATTATTAGATAATGTTTTTATAAATAAAAAAATCTAGGTTTTGGAATATTTAAGAAGCTTCATTTTTCTTAACTGCCACATACACAAGAATTTGAACCTGTGAGAGATTACAGAGATTTTGTGCTAAATGTTACTTTATTTGAATTTCTTACTAATTTAAACTATTATTCTTTTGTTAAATTTAGTTAACAAATGCAAGCTTTTTCTGTTTCTTTGGTGTAACCAAGATCCAAACTAATCAATCAACTTTCACAACAGAATACTGCTATGAAATTTGATGAGGGGTGTGTGGGCAGAAGGCATTGGATTTATCAAGACCTGTGAATCAGTTCCTGTCTGACAAATTGTTGGAGAAAAGATAACACAAAATCCTAAATCCATTTTAAATATTCTTTCGTAATCATTATTTTAATCAATATCTTTGATTATGTTTCTTAACCAATCTTTCATCTTATTTATGGCAGTCAGTCTCAAAGTTTAATTATTTTCTTAGTTTTCATTTAGTTTAGATTTTTTTAAATACCATTGAACATCAGGTCTTGTTCTCTAAAAGTGATCCACAGCTAAGTGTTACTGGCCTGCTAAATAAATTCATCATTGCTCTTTTATAAGACTTTAAATTTCTTATATATCTTCTTTAATAGACCGATGAGAGGAAGAAAATTGTAAATTGTCTGACATTTGCATACTATTGAAATCTACATGTAACTCAAAACATCAGTCTTGAAAATTTTGGCTATTACTATTACTGAAAATTCTAGAAAAGCTGAGTGAGAAGGAAGAGGGGAAAAGATTGCACAGGCCATATAAGTGTGTGTTTCAAAATGGCAGCGGTTTGACTTGAAAGCAAGAATAAAGAACTGTTTTCTCATTAATTAGTATTTTTAAACCTCAAAATACTTGGAGACCTCTCGGCAAAAATGTGTAAGACTTTAATAAGAGACAGAATTGCCATCACGAGGCATGGAGAGATGACAGGTTAGTGTTTTTCTACATGTACATTACCATATGCTTGAGCGGAGTTTTGTAGAGTTTTGTCTTCTTAGAGTCTTATGTTGAAATAATTTAGTTGGATGAACTTATGCCTGCTCACATTATGTAGCTGACTGACTCATAACTGGTGCTTATATTAGCTGATTGCAGAATGGGGAAATCATGGCCTAATTTCAATTAAAAGTCAGAGAATGTTCTTTGAGAAAATGAATTTTAGTCTCTTTTAAAAATGCATTACGCCTTCTGTCTCATTTGGAGTTGAATGGTCATTTTATTACCAGATGGCTTAGGCACTGTATCGCTGATATCATGTAAATAAGGAATTCAAGTCTGTAACACTGCTGTCTCTTAGGGGGAATTTTTGATTTTACTCTTTAATAACAAGTTTATAATTTCACCTCTTAAATCTAAGTATTTCACCTTATGAAGACTGGTACTGGTCAAAGACACTAGAAAGCACTGATTCAAATGCCACAGTGTTATTTCAAATCATCAAGACCTTTAGTTACCAATTCCTTTACAGAATGTGCAGCTGCCATACTGCATATAGCAGACATCAAACTCCTCTTTTCATCGAATTCACTGCTGAAAAGCCAGCTGATCTCAGCAGCAGGAGATCAGGTATCATTTTTTCCCAGGTAATTGGAGGAAACTGTGTAGCTGAAAAGTCAGTCTCCCACTCTCACATTTAAGATTTTTCTATTTACTTCAGTATTGCAACCAAATAAATTTTGTGCATTAAGGTTTATCAGTATGTATACAATTATTTCTTTAAACTGGTATGGCACTATTTCATTTCCGCTTCTGGCTTCAAGACTTATTGTTTTGATTTAGTTGAAAGCTGCTTCTATTGCACTACTGTGAAACCTGAAAAGCATGTCTTTTCACATTGTGCTGTCTCATTTCAGGTTTGTCTCACATTTTAGGTTGAACTGAGGCATCTCTGTGTACAGAAGAGCATCAGTGCTCTTACCAAAAGCAAATTTTTATTCTGAGGGGCTAAACTGTAAGTTCTGCAGGTATTCACAAGGAAAGACTTAATTTTTCCATAGTCTTACTTAGTTGTATCTAAAGGACCAAAATTTTACTAAGATTCTAGAAAATGACAACACCATCAATGTCAATTGTATTAATTGAAGGTATTAAATATGACAGCTAAACACAATTGAAATCCTTTTTTCCCAAACTTGATTTCCAAGTAACTGAAAAATAAAATACCTGCAGTTAATTGAAGATTCTCATCAAAACCTGTTTTTATGAGTCGAGCATGTAAACTTGGAGCCACTAAAATGCTTGGAGCTCACCTTGTTGGAGACAGAATGCCTCCAGTTATTCACACACATTGTAAATGTCCCTTCTTTAACCTATCAAAATCTCAGAATGGTGAAGCATGTACCTTCTTTTCTAAATTTCTTCTGGTTTTGTAGGCATGTTTGCATTATATCTGTATTAGTGTGTGTCAAATGATTTCTTTCACTTTCTTTTGAGGTCACAGTCCTGAGGGATATGGGTCAGGTGAAGAATAAAGTGAGGACCCAGAATTTTAGGAATGCAGAACTCCAGCTGTTCACATAGTCAAGAGGATGCCCCAAGAAACTGCCTGCAGGGACAAGGGAGCAGACCCTTAAGACTGGAACTGACCTTGGCAAGGGACCCAGGGAATAATATGAAGGGCTCCATACATATGTAAGGCAAGATTTGCCCTTTGTGGAGCCATGTTGCCTCAAATTGCCTCCCTGTCCTCCATGCCCCTTAGCGTAGCTTCTAGGATCATGTTTCATGACCTTTCCATGCACCAGGAGGGTTGGGTTGTTCACAGGCTCTTCCTTTCTACCCTTTTAGAAAATTCAGTGTCTTCCATTTCCCAGTCAATGGTGACTTTGCTTGACTAAAGCGACATTTGACTTCACCATGACTTTTCACTCATTCATCAATGACACAGTGAGTGCGCACTCTGCAAATTTGCAGATGACGCCAAGCTGAGTGATGCGGTTGACATGCCCAGAGGATGGGATACCATTCAGAGGGACTTGGATAAGCTCAAAAAGTAGGCCCATGAGAACCTCATGATGTTCAACAAGGCAAAGTGCAAGGTCTTGCATGTAGGTTGGGGTAATCCCCATATTCATACTGAATGGGAGATAAAGGGATGGAGAGCAGCCCTGACAAGGACCTGGGGATCCTGGATATGGACTGGGGATGTGTGCTTGTGCCCAGAAAGCCAATTGTACCCTGGACTGCATCAAAAGAAGAGTGGCCAGCAGGTTGAGGGAGCAGACTTGCTGGAGCAAGTCCTGAGAAGGACCACAAAGATGATCAGAAGACTGGGGCACCTCACCCAAGACAAAAGGCTGGGAGAATTGGAGCTGTTCATCCTGGAGAAGAGAAGGTTTTAGGAAGACCTTCCAGCAGCCTTTCAATATGTAAAGGGGGCCACAAAACAGATGGGGACAGGTTTTTTAGTAGAGCCTGCCATGACAGGACAAGGGGTAATGGTTTGCAAGTAATAGAGGGTAGATTCAGACTAGATATAGAAAGATATTTTTTACAGCGATGTTGGTGAGACACTGGAACAGACTACCCAGAGAAATAATGGATACTCCATCCCTGAAAACATTCAAGGTCAGATTGAATGGGGCTTTGTGAGCAACCTGATCCAGTCGAGGATGTCCCTGCATGTGGCAGGGGGATTGGACTATATGATTTTTAGAAGTCCCTTCCAACCCAAACTATTCTATGATTTACTTGAAAACTTTGAAGTATTGCTGGGTTTTATTAATATTTAGAGACATATTATATATTTTAAAACTTGCCGGCCTCAGATATGACAGTGCTTCAATACCCTCTCAAAGCTTTTGAAAAAGGACTTTGTTGTAGTTCAAAGCATATTATCTATTAAGTATAAATGCAGTGAACTAAAAAGAAAGAACAAATATTTTCAATTAATTTAATATCATTAAGTAGAAGAGCTTAAAAAAATCCCATCTTACTGAAAAAGTGGGTTTAAATTAAATTATTTCTGCATTTTTCCACCAGCATTACAATTCCTGTCTTGAAATGTCATTATCATTGATGCCAAGTTATTACAGTTCAGGAGTTATGTTTCTACAGGTATCTCTCCATTCAGTTTTAATGTTATGAGAATTCTTGGTACTGTCATAACTCATATCAACATTAGGAAGGTTTAAGTAGTTCTATAAAAATATTATTGAAGTGTATTTGGCAAGTGAATAATCTGAAGTTTGGATCTTGATGGGTTGAGTAGTATTTTGGTTGTCCATAAATAATGCATACTTGAATTCAGCTGTGATCAACAATCAGTGTCTTGCAAGTTTTTATTTCAAATGGTTTACCAGGTCCAACTAAATGAAAATATAACCAGGCAAACATGGTCCTTTCTTGCACCACTTTCTCTGTACAATACCTTTCAGCTGAATATTCATTCCCAGCTAACCACACACCAAGAATAACTTAAACCTGTTCATTGACTTGCATAAACTCCTTTCCAAAAATGAAAAAAAGAGGTAAGAAATAAACACCAGAATGATTGGAATTACTATGATGAGCAGCCAATATTGTTGTTGATTCCTGTAAACACATTTTCAGACTTACTTGAATGTGTCATACCTTCTATTTGAACACATCAATCCACTGCACAAAGATTGGTCTAAGGGCACATCGAATTCTTACTTCCCTGCAATATAGCAGGAAATACTTGAGGAATCCTATTGGAAACCATCTGGCAGCAAATAACTAGGAAAAATTAAAAATCCTATTTTTGGTCCTGAGTCCTCTTTTAGTGTCTGCTCTCTGTTCATGTTGTTCACCCAGCTGCCAAGTGGAACAAAATGTACTGCTGCTATTCTGGGGTTCCAAACAGCATGTTTAGGAGGACAGATAACATAATTCAAGATTCTGCAGCTGAAGGTTTTTGAAAATTTTAAGACACGTAACACTTTAACCTTGTATAACCAAAAAAGTATTAAAAAAATTGTTAAGCAAGACTAACTATTCCTGTTTCTGAACAGAGTTATGAACAGTCTGAAGTAATTTCAAGATTGGAAATGCAAGGTTTAATCAGGAAGTCCAAAAGAAAATACCTAAATGACTCATTATAGCTTTAGAATGTGTTTAAAGGAGCAAGGAGGTTTGTAACAGAATTGGCATCAGTTGTTTTACAAGACACCAAGCTTACGGTGTAAGAAAATTTAGGGAAAGTGTGTTTTAGGGAAAGAGGTATCTCAGAAGCAGCCAGTGTACACTGTTTTAGAATACTGCAAGTCTGGAAATATGAAGTAATCTTTTAGATAATGCTTGTATTTTGAGATCTGCATCTCTGCGAGACCCAAACTTATCTTTTTCACCATTCAGCTCTTGTACTAATCATCTCAAGAATTACCAAACTTCAGGAAAACTCAGCTTTCTACTTACACTGCAAAATTCTCAATGAGGAGAAGCAGATGAGTGTGGATCTTGCTGAACATTTCTAAACTCTTAGCAAATTATATCAGTGCTATATATATATGTTCATAAAAAAGGTGGGCTGAGACCACTCTGAAGGCAAGTAGCACAAGATAGTAGCTTACGTGATTAAACTCTCTTCTCTGGGTGAGATGGCCTTGTACTTACTGCCTGTCAGGAGCAGATTTCGTCCAGTGCTATCCAAAGTGGCCTTTTGGCTATGTCTGTGTAGGGTGAGGCAGCCCCACCCAAAACCATACCAAGATATAAAACAACAGCATTGCTGTAGATAATCACAGTGCTTGGTCTGGTTTAGGTTTCAAAGTATGGGCTGTGAGATCACCTGACTTCAGACAGTGGGAGAGCACACAAAAGGGAGAAGACCAACCACACAACAGCTGGCAAGAAGCCTGCTCAGACCTTGTCTGAACTAATGAAGCTGCTTTCAGACACAAGGGCTATTTCTGTACAAATCAAGTAAAAAGGGATAGGGAACATTCCCATGAACAGGAACTTGATCATTCACCCAGTGAAATCATTCACAGGGTCCCTGGAAGACTGTTTTTGACCTAGGTGAGACTCTTCCACAGAATCACAGAACAATTCTCATGCACAGCACAGAACCTACAATGGGTAAGGCATCATTCTAAACAGGCAGGAGGTTAAGAGGATTTTAGGTGGGTATGGAGTGCTCTGTCCCAATTGACCTCAACACCCAAAAGCACACCTGCATGTGACTAACTAGTTTAGATTGGACCAGGTTGCCACCAGAAATAATATTTGTAATAGACTTAGTATCATTTAAACTATAAAGGATTGCTATAGACCACCTAATCCAGTTTTGCTCAGAGTAGATCCAGTGCATCAGGTTCCTTGTGGACTCAGCCAATCAAGTTTTTAATATCTCCAGAGAAATATACCTACACAGTTAAACAAAAAATGGCCAGTGACTGAATTAAAATAATAGACCCTCATCAGCCAGTTAAACTGCCAGCTCACTCTCTGGGTTTGGATGATCAATTTTTTCTTCTTGAAAAAAGTGTCTGATTTCTTATGGACAGAAGCTAGGCACCACACCGAGCCATTGCAGTTATCAGTCCCCAGCTGTCTTTCCTGAGCACCACAGACACAGTCAATATGGCCACAACTGCACAGCATATTTCCCAATCTAATCAGGACTCCCAGACCTGAACTACATAAAGCCTGCTGTGGAGTGTCTGCACCTGTGGCGTTGCAAAGCTGCTACCTTGATAAATCACCGGTAAATTAGTAATGGTGCTGACTGTGGTTTCTATTAATTTCAGTTTAATATAATAAAGGCATTATACAAGGCTCTAGGTGGTCTAATATTTAATTATACACTAAATATGACTAAATTACACTTCATCATCATTTAAATCAGTTCCCAAATCAGGAAAATACCTATTCTCTCTGTGTACCTCCTAACCACATTCCGTTTTCTCTAGAGTAAAAATGTGGCTGTTGCTGAAAGAGCTCTGAAGAAAATCTGAGCATATGGGAAATGCTTCATAAAATGTTCAGATGGGTGCATACTTTTCCTTTGTAAAGAGTGGAAAACAGCTAAATCATTGCTGCCACACACTTCAGTGGCAGTGGGAACACCATTGTCTCTCAAGTGAATTGATTCCAAGCCATGCAAAGTTTTACAGGCCATATATAGTACCTGAAATTTCAATAGGTCATGCAATGCATCAGATTTCCACAGCTATCCTGCTGTGTGAGTCTCCAAATCCTGAATAATTTTAATGTCTCTCATGCAGAGGATATTGTGCAACACTGCTATGAAATCACTGAAGTAGGGCTAAAAGCAGAATTATTTGCCTCTGAAATGAAAATTCAGGTGAAAAAGCTATACAAAAGAAAAGGATTTAATAGCAATTGAACTTGTAATGGAGAGACAATATTTTAATGAGATCTCAGGTTTGGATGTGGTTGAATTCTCTAGCATTTGATGTTGTCGTCATCTACACAATTCCAGATTTCAAAATGGAAGCATGAGACCATGTGACAGTACTTTTACTTAAACATGAAACCACTTAGAGCCTTACACAGAGTGTAAACTTGATATTTTAGCTGTCTGATATTGTTTATAACTGATGCTGTCTTTAGATATCTAATGAAAACTGGATTATTCTCATATCGGTACAGTAAGTGGACAAAAGGGAAAAATTGTAGAAAAGACTGGGAGAAATTTTCTCACAATTAATTTAGTCAAGTATTGGAATAACTTGCCCAGACAAGCTATGAATCTTCTTATAGAACATTGCGTTGAGGAACCTGTTCCAGTATGGCCTTACTTCGGGAGAAGAAAAAGATAAAGTGGCCTCTAGATGTCCATTCCAACCTGAAGTAGTCTATGGTTCTGCAATTTAATTCTTTTAGATATTGCTATTATTTTTATGTGGTATGGTTTATTATTTCTATGACATATGCAGAAATTGAATATATGTGAAAAATCACAATAAATCAGTAGAATAAAATCAGCAATAAATACAAAATTGTTACTTGCAAAACTTTCCAATAACTTCAAAGTATGGTGGAGTCACAGCTAGCTTTGGGACTATATTAGACTGACTGGATCATTTGGCAAGGTGGAATCATGAATTATATGAAAGAACATACATCTAGAAGTAACAAATGTAATAATTCCCATAGCTTAATGAGGGCTTTGCTCTGGAAAGGACCTATAATAGCTACACATGTGGTAAATAATAAGGTAATAATGAATTGACAGGAAAAATATTCTTAGGCATACAAACAATAAATTACCAAATGTAAGTAGAGCGGCAGAGGTATCATTACTAATGAGATATCAATGGAATATGGAACACACTTTTCAGGTAGGTTCTCCACAATTTTTCAATTGTAGAGAACTTCAAAAATAATTAGAAGAACAAATAAACTGAAAATTCCAACCATTTTTGTAGGAAAGCTGAAAAACAAATCATTTTAATAATTTTCCTACAAAAAATTCTTTTAAGAAGTTTTGCATCTAGAAATGGTCCTGCCTTACAGAACAACCTAGTGGAATGTTTTATGCTGTGGTCTATCATACTGCAATTGTCTGATTTTATATAGTTTAAAGGTATAGAAATTCCAGTCCTTATACGCTTTCCTGCAAAGGAACAAGGGCTAATTGTATACATGAAAATGTACTAAATTGCAGTAAGGGCTTCTTTTGCATTTATATGATTCCATTTTCTTCCTCTTGATCATGTTTTATATCAGTGTTCTGTGCTTAGGCAGGGTTCTTTACATTCTAAAATATGTGATCATTTTGAGCAAAAAAACCCAAACATTTCTGTAAGAGAAGTCAATCATTTTGGTGTAACAATAATTTTTTTCTCTGTTTATAGAGGATTGCTAAAGTGATTGCTTCTTATGCAGACACTGTGCTGCAGAATCTTTGAGTGAAACATCTTTTAATGGGGGCAGCACCCATGAGAACAGTAATCAGGAGCAGCAAGTTTCTGTAAACACCTTCAGCACTTAGCTCACATCTGATTTTAGCTTCACTGTAGGATGGCAGAGCTCCAATGGTTTCATTAGTCAGGACTTTGAAATCAGAGCCTATATTTATTTCATTATCTCTGTTTTCTCCACCTTCAGTCAGCATGTCATAAGTACTTCATGAGCCCTCCTGGCTTGTGGCAATCCATGAGACGCACATGACTGTCTCTATTAACATCCATAAATCCAATATCTGCCTGAACTTGAATTCATTAAACTCACACTTGCAGCTAACCCCTGAGCCTTGCACCGATCTTATTGATGTTTAAATAACACTGTGGGCCTTTACTTTTTCCCCTGGTGCTAGCAAAAAGTTTTGATTTCAGGCACTATGGCAGGTAAGGTGAAAGCAGTAATTCCAGAGAATTTAAAGGTACTAGAAAATATTCCAGTCCCTAATAGATTCCAATGCAATGTTTTCCTTAAGTTTCAGCAAATCATTGGAAATTCTCAATAGTGGGTAAATATATTTTACTCTCAATTATTGTTATAAGAAAAAACACATTTACTCAAATCATTGTAGAGATGTTCTTAAATACCCTTTAAAGGCAAAAGATCCTTGGCTCAGGACGTTTTGCTCGTTTGATTGACAACCAGTACAAATCTCCCATAACTGATTTGTGTATTGAGCAAAAGAGCACAAACATTTGCCCTGTCCTCCCTCTTCCCCACCCCAACTTGCCTTTTGCACACTGAGGAGGTGGTGGACAGCGCAGGAATCTGAGTGTGTGAAATGGTTTTGGCTGCCCATACATTGCAGGTTTCCTGTTGCTCTCTTTGTAATGGGGTGTCCTGGGGTGGCATAATGATATCTTGTATTCCCTATCGTTTTGTATGCTTGACCAGAAATATGGTCCTGTAGCTTTAACTGTGTCCTGCAGCTGGGAGCTCTGCCGCCAGCGCGGGATGTTTTGAAATTTTCTCCAGCTCTCCTACGGGGGAGTCAGAAGGAAGGGACACTGGTTTTGGTTTGTTTTTTTTTTTTGGCTCAGTCAGTTGCTGCTGCTGGTGGCTGGTGCTACTGGTGTAGCTGCTGCTTGGGTTGGTTTTTTTTTCCTCCCTGGGATTGTTTTTTCATCGTTCTGGACCCTTTTCTTCGACTTGCTTTCTCATCCGAGAACCTGAGGAGCCCCGGGGGACAGCGGACAAGAATCGTCCGGGGAGCCACCAGAGGAACTTCACCTAGCCCCTTCGGGGCCCCCGGAAAGGGGAAGCTACGCCTGAGGAAAAGGACACTAAGTTCATCAGCTGTTTGTTCAGGTTTTCTGACCCCTTTTCCGCTTTTCCCTTTCCACTGTGTGGTCTGTTAATTAAACAGTTCTTTCCACTTTAGGCTGAGATATTCTGTGTTGTGGGGGGAGGGGTGCCAGAAACCTCTGCTGTGGGGGGAGGCACCTGCTCGGAGTGCTTTCCATCTAGGATATTTGTCTCTAATCCAAGACATGGGGTTTGCTGCTCTATCCCTTTATCCAGTGAGAGTCACCCATGGCCACAGCCCCTTGGGGGTTGTTCCCACTTTTTCAGCATGGAGTGCCTCCTTAAAAGTCTGTCTCTGCTCCTTGTCCCAACTAAAGTTTTTTGCTGCTAATGGTTCCATTTCCTGCACCATTGTTTCATTTGTCTCATGATGATGCCTACATTCACCAGGAAACAGACAACCCACCTGCACACAGTATCACTCCATATTTATCTGAAGGGGAGTGACTATGGCTTTTGAAACAAATGGATCTGGCAAACCAACATCTGGCGATTGCTAGTAGGAAGTAGAGATCAGCAATTTCCAGACAAGCCATTGCCCTCCCCAATGTTCCTTGGCGCTAGAAACACAGCAGGAATAATTTTAGAGGGAAAAATGCGACAGACCACAGCTACTCAGGTAGCTTCAGTTCATTAGTGCTGTTTCCAATGAAACAGCTTATTTAATTGCTTCACATTTAAGTTGTGAATTTTTGCTAATTTTAACAATCTTCCAAACTATATGTTGAGCTCATTACGAAAATGGAAACCCTTTATGGAAAAATATTAATATACTATGTTAAGTATTGAGCTATTTCTTCATTGCCAAGCTTTTGATCCTTTAATTCTGCTATGGATTCCTCTGAAACCAACCCATTATATTAATAATTTCATACCTACATGGCTGACAGCCATGGTAGCTGTTAGCCAGATGCTAAGAATCATCCGATGTTGGAAGAATATATATTTGTTAATGAAATGAAGTCAGATAAGTCCTTTGTCATGCATTTTCCATAAATAAAATTGTTCATAATAGTGTCTTTGACATGGAAGCCCAGAACAACAAAATCTGTCCTGATGTCCAGGGACATTTCATTTGGTAGATTTCAGGCAGTGGACAATGCTATTTCTTAAATCTTGAGGAAGTTATGTTAGGAAGAATAAATCTGAGAGAAAGCTACTTCTTTATTTTCAGTGGGAAGAATGTGGCAAACAGAATAAATGGTCCAAAAGACATGTAAGGCAGGAATCTCATGTCCTCTAATACATCTGCCAAAAGCTCCATAAATGTCTCAATAAACCAAACCCCATTCTACACATGAAAAGAAAGCCACTGATCAGCATTGTGGGGACAAAGTCTCGACTCATGAAACTTACTTTTCGGAAAGAGAATATTGCTGAAGTTTATTGGACCTAAGTCCAGTTATTAAATTGTAGATGTGCTCTTGGTATCTATCTTCAGCTTTTAAATCTGATTCTTGTTGCTGATACTCCTCTTTTCATAGGCTCTAATACATCAGTGTTATGTTGAATGGGGCTGTTTTGACAATGAGGAAAGGAGAAGACTTCTAATAACTGAGAGAATTACTTATTTTGCTCAGAAGAGGGTAAAACACAAAACCTAGCCACCTCTGCATCCGCTCAAACTTTAAACATCTAGACCTTATTTCTCATTTTCGAAGGGATCCAAACAGTAATCCCAAATCAGTATTTACTGTGCCCATCTGGTATAAAGGACTATGTGGCCCATGATGATTGTATTCCATAAAGAAAGTAGGAGGTCTGTGTTGCATGGTCCTATGCTTGCACACATCAACAGGAGGAGACTCTCTGCCTTCCTTCTGGGATGAACTTTCAAATATCCTTCCCTAATTGTATTATATTTCTACTACAGATATTCAAACGTAGGATTTTCTTTCCATAACTGCTCTCTAAAGTATTTTCAGACCTCTCTGATCTGCTAGTAATCAATAATCACACTAGCACTGTGAAAAGAGTTAGAAAAAGGCTGTAAATATATATTATTAACTTGCTTCTGTATGGAATATGGACCGTGGACTGGAATTTAAAAGAGATCATACTGAATTGATCTCCTGCTGGAAGTAAGGTCTTCCGTTAAAACAAGTCATCTAGTTTCCACTTCACTAAAATTCCTATTTCACCTGACTTTGCACATCTATAATGTAGTTATCTCAACTGTGTAGAACACCATAACCTTCCAGTGTACTTATATGGAAAAAAAAAAATTCATTCACCTTACTTGTGTCTCTACTTTGGTGTTTGATGGATCACCAGAAGAAACACCCATTTATTCCTTTTGACTGTATGGAAAGCCTAACTGACATGTAGACATGTATATATAACAGAAGATTTGCATTAGGAAAGAATAACCCAGCTTCTAATCTCCCTCCAAGTTCAGTGAAGAGAATTACATGCATCTGGAAGGTGATTAATGTGGATATACTTTTTTCCATTGTACAGTCTGTTCTCCTTACTCTCTGTCTCTCTCCATTACATTTAACAAGCATGTAGAAGGAGAGACAAAAATATATGGTTAAAGTTAGATGAGATGAAAACCTCTTATGCAGTTATTTTCTAGTTCTTCTGGAACACATCTTCATCATATCCATGAGTGTGATGGACTTTAATATGCTGTTCATATGCTTCGATATCTGTTTGAAATCCTTGTCTTAAAGCACCAGCAGAAAGACATTGAAGAAAATGCAATCCCTTTTCTAGTCTGACTAAATGGGTGTATCCACTTTATCAACGGCTGCAGTGTAAACCAGGAAGGACTTGAGTTTGATTTGGTTGTGTGTGTATAGCATGACTTCAAGTACAGAATCAAGGTAAATTTGCACAGAAGAAGAATCCTCCCAAGACAGTGAATTATGACTTAGGGAGTCATAATAGAGAGATTATAAGTCATACCCCTAAGTCATGGTAGATTTTTATGTTTGGACACAGTATTCATACCATATTTTTCCTTTTTTAATAAAGTTTCAGAGTAGTGACCACTGTAAAATTCACAAATCTTGAGAATAAGAGCACTTTCTTTCAATCCCTTACATCACAACCAGTAAGAAAGATCATACAGGCCAATTTTAGTTCTTGATGACAGCCGTGAAATCTTACTGAATGCTCAGAGGTGTAACTATGGAAATCATTTGGCATGTAGGATCTTATTTTTTATTTTTAAACTTTTTCACACCTCCCTCTGAAATTGCCATCTCCCAGCTCCTGTTAAGCAGAGGATATGCAGCTTTTCTAACCTATCATTTCAAACCAGTAGTAATGATGATTGACATGAAAACAGCACAGCTTGTCTATTAGCACCAAATTGAATTTGCAAGGATGCCAGTGAGATTATACGGTTATGCTTCCACACGTGTTCATGGAACTACATACATGTTTAAAATAACATATCCAACATAAATCAAGGAACTTAAGGTTTCTGTGCAATTTAAGTAAAAGCTCAGATGAGATACACTTTACGTAGAAGAATGCTTTGTCACTCTTCTCCACCAGGCTTGAAGACACCATGGATACAACCATACAGGGAAATTAAAAGGGTCCACAATAAAATTAGACAGTTGACTTGTGACCGAGACTTCATTCCCAAAGGACAACTGGATTCCTTTTGGAGAGGGTGGGGGCAGCACCGTGTGATGGCAAGACTGGCCATTCCACAGTCTCACAGCTAGAGAGCTGATGCTGTCCTGTGCTATTTAGCATTATGGATGTACCCAGTTGAAACCAGGCTGACACTTGACAGCAGCAGCAGCCACCAGAAGCAAGAGACTTGAATTTTGAAGTAGAAATAGTCTTTTCTACAAACATCTCTCCTAACACCAGGCAGCAGATTCATCATTGTATCAAAATCATGGAATTGTGGAGTCATAGAATGCTCTGGGTTGGGAGTGACCTAAAAGATCATCTAGTCCCAGTCTCTGCTGCCATGGACAGGAATACCTTCCACTAGACCAGGTTGCTCTAAGTCCCATCCAACCTGGCCTTGAGCACTTCCAGGGGTGGTGCACCCAAAACTTACGTTCCAGTGCTTCACCACCCTCACAGAAAAAAAATTTTTCTGACTATCTAATCTAACCTACTCTCAGTTTGAAACCATTCCCCTTTGTCCTGTCACTAGATGTTCTTGTAAACAATCTCTCTGTCTTCTTTTTTCTTTTTGCAGGTACTGGAAGGCTGCAATTGGTTCCCCTGAACAGACTTGCTAGCCCCATGTAGCACTGTTTCTCTGCAGCAAGCATGAACAAGAGGGCAGAAGAGGCTACAACTCAGTGGTTCTTTCCACCTGGGACCATTTACTGTTGGGGCTTTGAGTCAGAGGTAAAATATTTTTAGTACTAGTATATCAAAGACTTCAGCCATGACACTGTGTAAAAAGTCAAAATACAAGTTGCTAAACTCACGTCTTTCTTACAATGTCTTCTTCTGAAGTGCTTCAGGTTTGTGTTTATGTTGCAGATTTACATGCTCTCCTTCATCCCCAGTGAGACTGGAGGTATGTATGAGTCAAGTGGAACCGATTTAAGGGACATGGATCCTAATAAACTTTTAAGGAAACACATAGAGCCTATATACGTAGTTTTACTGGGGCTGGGGAGAGGGAAGTGTTTAAGGGGGTGATTATTAAAAAACAACATTTATAAACTGCTAAAATAACTACAGAATGTTGTCTTGCCGACCTCATTTTCTGCAATAGCACAAGCTCTGTTGCTAAGTAATTAACAGAGCCAAAGAAAGAAAGAGGAAAAAAAAGAGAATCCTATTTCTAAAATCTCTTTAAGTAGCACTTATATGGATATTACATGGCAGCAGATACAGTTATAATTGTTCTAATATAATATAACTCAGTCACACTGAAGGGAGCACTATGAAACTGTTATATAGTGAATTTCAGTCCATATGGCTTTATCTCTCAACACACATGTCCATTTGCCCTGGACTCCGTCTAACATTCATGTTTTTCTAAAGGAGGAAACTGCTTCCTTGCTCCATGGTGATATGGTATTTCGACTTGACCTCTAGTTTGGCCTGAGAACTCCTGAGTATCAGCTTTCCTGCTTAGGTCAGTAAAGAACCTCCTTTCAGCATCGTGGTGGGATCCACCCCACTGCTTTGTCTACAGTTGCAGGACAATTCAGTGATGAACTCAGGGATGAAATTCAGCCACTTCTTTCCCATTAGAAAGCTCTGAGCAGTTTCTCCTAACAAACTGCTTTAATTTGTAAGCAGAGACACAAAAGAAGCAAACAGCCAGTCTTTGTGGCTGTGCATTCAGAGATATTTCAAAAAAATTATCCTGATAGCAAAACCAGCATTTAATACTGCAAAAGAATAAGATACACTCTTCACTATATGAAAGATATTTCAATTCCAGCCTTCTTCAAGTCCTACATTGAAAGGCGCTCATCCATCCTGCTGTAAAATTGAATAAGTTATTTATTATTACCATAGTGAAACTGTGGGATCTTTAATTTCATCAGAGTTACTAGATTGCAGATATCTGACTACTTAATGACCTTGTATTTACTGAGAAAAAAAGTCTGCTGCTGAAATGACAGAGATGTAATGGCATGAATTCATTGTGGATAACAGAGCTACAGAAGAGCTTACCATACAATGTATGACTCAGATTTCACTGTTTTTTGACATTCAACATTAACATTGTTAAAATATCACTGAAATAAATATCAGCAGTTATTCACAAGTGATGTGATGTTTTTAAGGGGGAAAATATTACCCTTTTCTATATGTTTTGCTTCAACCCCGGGCAGAAAATAAGGAACAAAAAAGGATGCCAGTTAAATTTCACTGTTCTATCTCACTCAAAAGAAGTAGAAAGACATTAACCAATGCTAAAGCATAATGGTGAAGAAGGAGAAGGCGAAGGAGAAGGAGCAAGAAGGAAAAGGAGGAGGAGTGGAACTGAATTTGCAATCGGAGTACCTTACTTCTCCAGCATCCCATACACACCCTTAAGTAGTTTAACTAATGACATTTTAAGACTCAGTTATGTTAATTTATGTTAAATATCAAATAGTTTTAAATTTCCTTTTAGGACCAGATGACCTCCACAACGTTGGCTGTGCCAAGCTTCACATATTCTGAAAATATCCTTGTATCTAATAAAGACTATGAAACATAAATGTGGATAATCAGAGCTTTGCTGATCATTCTTCTATTTTACTTTGAGAAAAATAAAAGTTCTATATTAATTTATGATTGTACAGATCTTCCTCTTGACAAACAAAGTACATTAAAATTCAGTACCATAACGCTTCTTGTGTTCTAAGTAAATGTCCTTAAACACCATAAATGATGGGAAACAGAGGCATTTCAAAAGAGGCTCAGGGGTGCCATGGAAGTCTGTGGGTAATCCAGGGAGGAAATTCAGATCTACCCAAATTATATTTTGCTTGAAAGACCATCATTTACATCCATTTTTACTGCCCTACTCATCCAGTTTGCTCCTCCCTTCAGAAGCTGAAAAGGCAGCCCTGTTGTCTAATCTGTCAACCATATTTCAGCAACTGGCCACTAATATCAAATGTTAAATAAGCATGATCCAGAGCAATTAGTCATAAATCCCAGTACCCCAAACAGAAATCTGACATAGAGAGATTTAAAAAAAAAAATAAATTCTAGCTACTGTCTTTAGCACCAGCCCAGGCAAGAAAGCTGTCTAGTATTTCTGGATGTAAAGACAGTTTGTGGTACAGACAATACTTTTAAATACAGATATGTGTGCAAAGGTTGTACTTATATTTTGTGTGAGAAAAAGAGTGAAGAAGCAAAGACAAGCAGTAGAGCCAAACAAGGGAATAAAGGAAACATGGTAGGTGTAAGTAATATTAATATGCCATGTTAAGGTTTTTTACTTAACACTGAGAAAATGAACTAAACCTCAGTGAAGAATGGGACAGATGTTCAGGGAACATATAGTATTTCTTTTTTGGTATGAAATCCACAAATCTGACTCTATCAGCAATTACCAAATGTACCAATCTGGAAGCTGCAAGATGTAGAAACATTTTTCCTTTCCAATCCCAAACCAAAATTTATTGAAGTGAGTCACTGCAACCTGTTTCATCTGTGGGCAAATGTTGATTTTTTTAATGGGAACCACTTCAGACAGAAAATGAAGGGATTTATAAGCCATGTAATAAATGGGTGATATCCTGCAGAAATAATCTAAAGCACCAAATATATTTTCTTTATATCTTGTGATGCGTTTCTCAATTTGCATATTCTTTTTGCCCATTTTAGTAACTTATGTCCAGTGTGGGTAATTACAGTAGGTCCTCCTATACCACTGGTTCATGGGCATTCAGTCAGCTGAACTGTTATTCTGTCCGTATGCTTTGAGCTTACTATCTTTCAATCTTTTAAATGCAACTTGTTGGAAACATATTTAAGATCTATTGTTTGTTGTCTCAGAGAAAGATTGTCAGTACTCATTTAAAACTATCTTTGGAAACATTATCAAGTACTGCTCTTCTGTAGGTGTCAAACTGGCCCTGCCTGCTTCCTGTTGATAAGCCAAATACCACATATACCTTGTCATTGTGCCAGTATTTGCCACAAGCAAACCAAAGCTCATCCTCTGGCTGTTATGGATTGTAGCATGAAGTGCAGAGCAGAGATAATAGTGGAAGGAATTATACAAAGTGTTAAGGTCATGGAGTCCGAATAAATATTAGCTCAGGCCCATTGGAATTTCATTTAATGTTTTTCTAATCTCTGTCATTTCTTTTTGGGATTTCAGATGTTCATACACATGTGAATAATGAAATGTCAACTGAAAATAAAGCTTACATTCTTACGGGTTACATACACAGAATGACAAACTGGAAATATAAGCAAACACTGAAAGGTGTAAATTACCAGGTTTTAACAGGTTATTGTGAAGCATCGTACTTAATATTATAGCTCTGCTGATATGGAGAGATATCTTGAACAACTTTGCTCTCCTCTCCCAAGTCCCCGGGAGAACAGCGTTTTTCAGCAGAAGGTCAGGAAGAAAAATGCAGCCTTTAGCTTCCAGCTGGCTTTAAATAAAGTGGAAATGGCATCTGCCCTACATATGAAGTATGCTCCAAAAGATATTCTTAACACAGTAAAAGGACAACTCTAGCTTCTTCTTCCTTTAAGTTAAGGGAGGGATCTGTTGATTAAATGAAGTGTTTCAGGCTGAAGCTGGGAGAGCAAAATAAAAACTTGGAAATAAGTAGGAACTGGAGGTTTTGTTTTGGTCACTGAGGCTTGATGTAAGAGCTTTTTCCTGCACTTTACCCTACCTTCCTCATCACAGAAAAGTCTGGAACAAATTGGAAAGCAATAAGAGATAATATTGTGCCTGGGCCTTTCAAAGTCATGGTTACGGTCATTGGACTCATTCTCTCTTCCCACTTACCCATTTCCAACTTAGGCAGCCATCCTATCTTTAACTACTTGATCCATGAGAGGAAAACCCTGGGAAATACAGTTACAGATAGCTACACACAATTGATGTTAGCATCAGTGGGGACTCCATTTCCCCCAGGGTTCTCTTGTCTTTATTTTACAGCCTGTTATGCATTAAGCACAATGCAATAACAAGATCTTACCTCTGCCAGGCCTGGAATTAACACCTTCCTGTCGAAAATTCCTCCTTTCTGTGCTTATCTCGATTTCCCACTATGGTGGCTTCTCTGGCAAGTTCCTTGTGTGTGCTTGACAGTTTTTGAGACAGGCAACGGTGTTCTTTAAGCCCTTACAAGAACTCCACTCACCAGAAGCAACAAAGGTGATTCCAGGACAGCATGGCTTTATCATTAGCCCTCAAATGCACAAACAGGAAAACACATGACATCACGAAACGAATGGATATTTATGTGGAATGAAAGCTATCCCAATAAAAAGTGCAGTGGATAAATCAGAGGACTCTAACAACATGCTAGTTCCAAGGATTCAAGTTATGATAAGACACTGAGATGTATAGCAAAAAAAGAATCAAGTAACAGCAATAATTCCTTTAAAATTTAGCAGCAAACCCTTAACAATATTACCTGTCCTGAAAAAGAAAATTGTTTTTAATGAAAGATAAACTATCTTTGTTTTTCCTCAGGTGGGTAAAGGAAACATTAAAAAAAAATTTAAAAAAAGAAAAAAAAATGTACAACTGGGAAGCTGATGACCACATAACCTCATTTGCTCCCACAGGATTGCTGATTTGGAGACTCCGTTGAGAGTCATAAAGAACATGTCCAGAAAACTCTATTTTCAGTCTGCCATTCCCTCTTCCCCACCATTCTAAAACAGTCCTACTCAAGGATAGAAAGTGTCCCAGCCTTGGTCCTCAGCCAAAATAGAATCCTTCCTCTTTCCAGGAAAAATAAAAATACTGAGCAGCAACCTGAACATTTTCACCTCCCCTCTACAAGACAAATTTCCACAAGTGTAATGCAGCTTGGGGCAGGAGATGTTCTAGCAGCTTGTCAGGATTTTTTGGAGGAAGCAGGGAGAGTCTGTGCATCAGATGGGAACTGTGATAAATATATATGCCACTGAAGGAAGGGTAGAAGGGGGTAAGAAGGCAAATCTCTTCCGGAGCACAAGACACTGAATTTTCGGCTTCAGCTGTACCTTTCAATTGCCACTGTTGACACAAGCAAGCCCTCCTTTCTTGGCTGATTGAAGCTGATTTTCCACTCCTTTGTCCAGGCTATTCAGACTTGTCCATCATTTATGTCCAGCTGTCCACAGCAGAGGCAGAGGGGATCCTCTATCATAACTCACAAAGGATGGACTTCAGAGCTTCCTTTTTCAAGATCTCTCTCTCTTTTTCAGTTTCTCTGAATCTGTCCTCTTGGCCACCACAGAAACTCTTCTCTGCCCTTCCCCACATCTCTTGCACACACACAACACAGAAACATTGCCAGTCTTCACTTGCTCTGAAAGGAGAGAGCTCTTCAATTTTCCCCAGCCAACCTTCCCTCCATTTGACCACGGAGGCTCAGAGGAGATACCTGCCAGGCACACCGGTGTGAAAGAGCTCTGCTCTCCCACCATAAATGCATCACCTAAGGCAGAACTTAGACCATAATGTTAGGGATACATGCAGTGCATTCCCAGTGTGAGAAGTTTCACGGGAATCAATAAAAGGAATCAATAAAATTGTGGAATCAATAAAGGGAAGGCAGGAAGCAAATGAGCAAATCTGGACATTAGGTTTTGGTAATCCTCAGGTTTTATAGATCTTATTTAGCAGTTTGGTATTTATGGCTATAAAACTTGTTTCTGGAGGCTGGCAAAACAAAGTACTGTTCTACAGACTTCTCTGTCTCTCACATTAAGAGGACTGGAACCCAAACAAACATCTGCTGTGACAGGAAGAGACATTACTCTGTCTTAACCACAACCTTCTCTGTAATTATAGTCTCTCAAGTATAAGCAGATTGAGGCAAGATTACTGCTCCAGAGTACAAAACAGGAAAATATTTAAAGGTGAAGTTTTGCATGCAATTTTACATATAACTTTATTTTTGCAGGAATTATTGTTAAAGTGTAGATAGCACTGCCCAGAATTTGGCAGTCATGTGCCAAAAACCTTCTGTTTTGCAACTACATTTCAATTTTACACTGAATATCATGAGTTATTTGGAGAAAAAGACTGAACTGGTAATAAGAAACTATTCACTTTATTTACAAATCCATAAACATGTGATCTTTTCTTCCTTCCAACCATATTTCAACTGGCAAGATGGAATAACCGTATACCCTTTGGAACGTTTCTTCACTCAAGTACATGTAATCATTACTGTCAGCCCATCAAGCTCCAGGTGAAAATAGATTCTATATAAACTCCTTTAAGTCACATTTGATTAGACCCTTTTCTGTATGAGTTTGACATGTTTTATTATTTCTTATCACGGCTTCTGTGGCGGACTTCCCCAGAATAACTTTTGTACCACAACTGACAAACGAAATCTGACTTACATTACAGAGAATATAATGCTGAAAGTCTCCAGCTGAACACGGCAAATGAAAAGTGTGTACTGTACAATTCTCTTAATTGAATAGAAGCTTTATTTTGACTAACATCAACCAAAACCAGGTAACACTTACCAGGAAAGAGAGGATAGAGAGCAGCCTGTAACCTGGGTGAGGGTGGCAGAGAATCTAGGGCAAGATAGAGGAAGGTGATTACAGAAAGGAACATAGACAGAAATAAATGAGAAATTTATATAGATTTCACCAGCTTTATGATGCAGACTGTAATTAAAAGAAAAAATTAATTATAAAAAATAAAATCAATAATAAAGCCATGGCTGAAACTTGTAAATGTTTATTTAAGAATGCCAATAATCACTAAGATTATGTGACACAGCTGTAAGCTTTATGGGCTTTCTCTGTTAGGAATAGTTTTTTGAAAATTAATACCATGACAGATTTTGCCTATTTCAGTGGCTTTCTTGCCATCTTTCCCTCTCCTTCCAAAATATAGAAATATAGAGAGGTAAAAGATCTCTTAAAATTCATGACTTAAGCACTCTTTTTGAACAGTGAGCATTTCTGTATCTTCTCTTCTACACTGTAAAATTAGCAGAAAAAAGAAAAAAAAAAAAAAGGTGTATTTTTTATTCCATTTGTCTCCTTCAGTGGCCAGTTCTGAATTAAAATAATCTTGATAAGTCTATCAGTAGAAAAGTCAAAGACAGGTTCTGATAGCATGTTATCAAGCACTGCTTCTCCTTATTGCCTCAGAGGGAGCTGCTCTTTACAAGTTTTCGAAGTTTTTCCTGTTTCTATTCACTTACCAAAATTTCAATAAAATGCTATTTTAAACCTGTAAAATAACCTGTGTTGATGTGGAGAATAATACAAGGGAAATGAAGAATCAGTGCCCTTCTCTGAGCCACATGCAGGAGAAGAAGTTCAATGTCTAACTTACTCCACAAGCTCCCATAAGTTATGTACATTTCTTGCCTTTGGAACTCTGTCAAGGTCACCTGTGTTCCTACATACGGGTAACAAATAGGGGTACGCCTCATTACTCTGCACTGGCGAACATCTGCATTTCATAGGCTCCTTCAAAAATTCGGCATTCACAGCACCACCCTGGTATATGCTGGCCTGGTCACACCACCAAGAGCTTACAAGAAGGTCAGCTGGACCAAGGAGGAGCTCTGTAATACCCTCCTTCTCTGGAAGGATTGCACATGCAGGCATGAATATATCCAGCAGATTTGAAAATAATAGCTGCCAGGATAGCTCAGCAGAGTTGTAGTGCACCTGGAAGCAGTAGCTCACACTTAATAGTGTTAAGAACACTTGTGTTGCAAACGCACATTCAGAAACACCCTTGCAGAGAGCTCACATCTGAGACTCTGCAAAGTGTCTACGTATAAACATCTGCGGTGCGTGGACCCTGGCTGGACACCTCCCAGGTGGACAAAGGAAGGAAAAGTATAACAAAAAGCTCATTGCTCAAGACAAAAATGTGGAGAGATCACTTACCAGTGATCATCAGACAGACTCAGCTTGGGGAAATCAGTTTAACTTATTGCCAATCATATCAGAGTAGGGTAATGAGAAATAAAAACTAAATCGTAAAAAAACATTCCTCCACCTCTCCCTTCTTCCCAGGCTTAACTTCACTCACAAATTCTCTACCTTTTCCTCTCAGCTGTGCAGGGGAAGGGGAACTCGTTCCGTCAGTTCACCACACATTGTCTCTACCACTAGTTCATCCTCGAGGGGGGCACTCCTCACGCTCTTCTCCTGCTCCGGTGTGGAGTCCCTCCCATGAGGGACAGTCCTCCATGAACTTCTCCAACATGGGTCCTTCACATGGGATACTGTTCTTTGTGAACTGCTCCAACATGAATCCCTTCCAGGGGTACAGTCCTTCAGGAACAGGCTGCTCCAACATGGTCCCACAAAGGATCACAAGAGCTGCCAGCAAACTTGCTCCACTGTGGGCTCCTCTTTCTGTGGGTCCTGCAGAAGCCTGCTGGAGTGCTGGCTTCCCACAGGGTCACAGCCTCAGTCAGGTATCCCCCTACTCCAGCATGGGGTCATCCATGGGCCAGTAACATCTAACCTTGTAAATTATGGCTTGTCTCACTATTCCCCAACTTACCCGTGCCAATGGTAAATTGACGAGGTGATGCTAATCTCTAAGAATTTAAGAAGTTTGTCTACTGTGAACATTTCTTCACAGTAACACAAGTGAGTGTTGTACACAATTCCAATGCTGTAAAATCTGTTCAGATGGGCATATCTGAGCTAATACAGCACTTTGTAACATGGTTGTAAAAAATGTCTTTGCACAGAACTGTATAGATACATAAGTCAGGTTTTCAATTTTATGGTACTATGCAATTATTTCCAGTAAGCACACTTTCAGACAGGAGTTAGAGATATTTTAGAGATATGACTCTATGCTTTACAACTAATTTATCAATTTGTTTCTGTGTTAGATCAAGCTAAAATTTTATTCTCTGGAGCTACAAATCTGTTTTGTTTAAACTTTTATAGCAGTACACACATTATACCAGCTGTCATAGATTTTAAATATTGGATCTGCAGCCTTTAATAAAATTATTATCCCCATTGGCTGATATTTTTGAGATGGGAGTGGCAAGGGGAAGGTTGGATAATGATAACAAAATTAAGCAAACAAACAGTGCTAAAAAGAATGGGAGAACCTGAACACATTTCTATAATTTCATTCTCATTTCACTGTTATTAAGACTTTCTCAAAAGGAAGGCTGAGGGAGCTGGGCCGGCTCAGTCTTGAGAAGACACAACTGAGAGGGACCTCATCACCATATAGAAGTATCTGAAGGGAGAGTGTCCAGAGGCTGGAGCCAAGCTCTTCTTGGTGGTGCCAAGCAATAGGATGAGATGCAATGGGCAGAAATTGATGCACAGGAAGATCCACTTGAATTGAGGGATATCACTTTCCTAGCAATGGTGTCTCATCCACAAAACTTCAGACACAAAATGCTAACTGGTAAAATTTTGCGCTTTAGCTCTATTGTTATTCTTATATTCCTGTCTTCCCAACTTAGTCAATTGACCTATTTAGATATGCTACTTAGGATTAGATAAGCTCCTTTCTTCTTTACTAAAGAAGATACATAAGGTGACTAGTTTTGATGTACATGTCTACTTTTCATCAAATGGATCTGAACTTGATCAAAAATTCTTTTCAAGAACGGATTATGATCTCCAGATATGGCTCTAAGAAACATCTACTGGTTCTTGTCCTCAATGAAGACAGCTGCCCTTTCCCCTCTTCATCATAACAAAATATGTCCAAATTTTGTTGGGAATCATACCCTCATTCATCTCCTACTCCACTGCCAACCTAAGGGCTAGACTGATTGTAACATAGTTTCAGTATACATATATTTCCTAAATATTTACTGTACATTTTTATCATTTATTCATATTATTTTCCATTTTTATCCATAGACAGCCAGCTACACAGAAGGAAGTGTGCACTGCTTCTTTACCCTAAACTAACTTCCTAGACTGTTCACCCAAGTAATGGAAGTACCTAATTAATGACATGCTGAATCGCAGGTACATAATAGATGTATCCTTGAATTATTTGCACTGAGTTATTTTTTCCCTTTGGAATTCTTATTTTTGAATAATTAAAGAAATTAATCATCATGACACAAAACAACTGGAAATATTTGTGTACCTTCAGTCGTACAACGATGCAGATGGTGTGAACTGGAATAATTAGCCCAAGGATACTTGACAGAATCTGAGAAGTCAGTAAAGTCATGTCACATGTCATCACTGGCCTGAGGTGAAGAAGTGACAGACTATTACATTCAGACCAAGTGACTAGTGATGGTTTAGTGCCAGATTATTACTCTAAACAAGACATATGATGCATATAGAACATTGTAAAGGCTCAGCAGGAGCACTGTGCATTCAGATATTACCAGCCTCAAAAGGAATGAACTATGACTTTCAGTGCACAGGGAAGGGGAGTGAGGGATTGAAGCAATAACCTCTGTACAACGAGTACTGTATTTTTACATCATTAGCGAAAGCAAAGTGAATGTTCTATTTGTATAAGCTTACAAAATAAATGCTCTATTTTTATAAGCCTACAAATATTGAAAGAAACGGTGATGATGTCTTTTCTGTCAGACTTGAACTGAGTTGAATCATTCTATCTGATCTGAGAGCTGTCTACACTGGATTTTCTGTTGCTACAGCAACAGCTAAGATGGTTCTGAAATGAATGGACAAAATAGGCATTTCACAATATTATGTATATGCTCATTCTTACCGTATGCCATACCCACAAACATATATTTGAGTTGAGTATGCAAAGATATATAACTGTATATATATGTTGACTATGCTTTGCCAAACCAACCCCAAATGCTTATGCTGTGAATGCATACGTACAGTAACCATGACTCTGAAATACCTTTCTGCAAAATATTTATAAAGTAGTTCAATTTGTAGAGTTAGAAATTACTTTGAAACAGCTGTGCTAAGTGAAGATAAGTGATATAGATGTTATCCTGAGGAATAACCAGGGATTGAGTAATCCTATGTTGTATCTGTAGAACGTTTTCTAATCTAGACAAAGTACTTCTGTTCTATCCCCACATAACCATTCCATCTGAGATAACAGACATGTTACAACAGATGTTGTACATCATGAGCAGCACAGTTCCACCCCCAAGTCCATGCAGTCCAGCTAGACAAGACAGGTGAGATTTGGGAGGAATACTAGGAATGCCCATCCTGTAGAGTGACATATCAATGGCTGAAACAGAAAAGACTACTGAAATATTGGATGCTAGAAGTGTTTTTACTAAAACCAAACACTTGAGACCATTTCACAACATGGAAGAACAGCTGTCACTGTGAAGGAATACAGTATTTAAGGTGCTGGGAATCAGGTTACCTTTTGGCTTTAAATAGATTTCCAGCTCTAAAGAAGGGCAGAGGTTAGACATGCACTGCTTGGAAAGGGAGTGTGGCATCAGAGGGAACAGAGATGGAAATGAATGACGTTGACTAAGTAGAGGGAGCAAACTTCTCTGGAGCACTGGAAAATACTGCTTCCATAGTCTAAAAAAGTTCAGTTTCCTGGTGTTCTTTTTGGAGTTGCTGTTTGGGTGGAATTGCCTTTATCTTCTGTTGGACTGCAAATAAAGTCTGAGAGATTTTGCATAACAATGACACTTTTACTCACTGTCCTAAATAGCAGGAGGAAAGAACAATCTAATGGTAACTCTGCGGTCATCATATACTTCCCAGAACCTCATGTCTGATCAGAGGAAGTTTTTGTCATTTACAGCTAGTAAGGCAGGAAAACCTTTGCCTTGTTACTGAAGAGCAGTAAGGTGTTATGTAACAATCTGCTTTTTGATTTCCAGTACTTTTGGATGACTATCTAATTCTATTGTCAAATACTGACAAATTACTCCCATTAGCGAGCCAATGTCAGTGAAGATATATACACAATCAATTATAATTTACAAATTGCATACTACTTATATATATATATACACCATTTACAAACTGTGAAAAATAAAATACATATAGATACATGAAACACAATATATAATGAAATGAGCAGATAGAGAGTGATTTAAGCTAATTAAAAATTGCCCTTGGTGCCCTCATTTTGGTTCTTGATTTATCCATCTCTGTTAGAATCTTTCACCTCTCAGGTCTGCTGAAGAAAAGGAAAGAAAACTAATTAGGATTATTTAATTCTTTCTCGTTTATGTATGCAAGCTTTTTTCCTTTGAAAAATAGACCTCAATAGAAATAAACTAGAATACTTCCCTGCTTCTCCACAAATTTTTAACCCATGTTACAACTGTAAATCTCTAGCATTGTTGTTGTTTAATTTAAAAGACTATTCTGGCTGCAAGAGCAGAATAGCAAAAGGTCTTCTGCATTCTTGAAATCCTTGGGATATGTCCTAATCAGTATTCAAATTAGTTCAATTTTTTAACTTAAATCAAATTATTTCATAGCAGCGTCAATTTCTTTCCACACTCTGTCAAGACAGCTTAGACTGTCCAACAAAGGTGAATCCCTTCTTGCTTTGTGTCTCCTGCCTATTGTCTTATCAGGTGGTTGGGATATGGAAATGCTTTTTCCAAGTGCAATAATCAGCAATGAGAAGAACAGGAAGAAACATTATGTGCAGAATGCGGCAGAAAGAGTTTTTTCAATTCTGCTCTGTTTCCTGCTTCAGCACTTAGTGACAGTATCCAGTGCAACCTTATGCCATTCTCTCAGAGTCCAGGTCTAGTCTTTTGGGGTGTCCAGTTTTACAGGATAACAGAATCATAGAATCATTTAGGCTGGAAAAGACTCCAAGATTGAGTCCAACCTTGATCTGTAGCCATCTTGGCAAATAGACCACAGCACTGAGAGCAGCACCTTAATGTCTTCCTTTAGTGAGGCCCCCAAAACCGAACACAGCATTCGAGGTGTGGCCTCACCATTGCTGAGTACTGGGGGTGGTCACTGCCCTGGTCCTGCTGGGCACACTATTTTTGGTACAATATTTTGATATTTTGGCATCCTACAAAATATTCCTAGAGAACCCTGCACAGGAAAAGTTAATTTGAAAAGTAATGTACAACTCAACCACACAAAAACAAGCAAAGAGAAGTATCTCTTTACCCTGGTAGCTTTCTTCCTAGGGCCTCCTCTACATAATGGAAGCAGAAATTTCTGTGACACACATGTATGTGCTCCCATCAAATTAGTACTTAAACACACTTCTTAAGACAGGAATTTAAGGACTGTTAGACAAATTTGACTTTTTAAGAAAATTATCACAAAGGCATTATTCTTGCTTTTTCTATTTCTACATATTGTTCATAAAACAAAACACAACACAACAAACCCACACTAAAAATCCCCCAGTAATGACAAAAGACTCATGGCTCAAGTAAAAACCTTTCAGGCTTAAAGGTAAAATGGCCATGATGTTAATAAAAATTTTAAAAGTCTCTTTAGAAAGAAGGGTGCAAACTACATTTAGAATAAATAAAACTAAATTTAGAGTAAATATAGTCTAGTACTTCATGTATCTAATGCAGTTATTTAATATAAACAGGATTAATTTGGAGTAATTGTGATTTGTGTCATCTTGCCTTTACAAAAAATACAAGTGGTCACCTAAAAATGAACATAGCATTTAAGAAACTAAACCATCAGTAACACTGGTGTTGTATTAGAGCCCAAAGCCCATAAGAAATCCAGATTGTACTGTATTAGGTTATGCATAACGTTGTAGGGAAAAGTCAGTAGTTGGAAGAGTTTTCAACCAGAGTTGAAAGCCCAGACTGTCATGTAGAAGTGAACACAACTGAAATACAGCTGGAGTGTGGGAGAATCACAGGAATACTGAGCAGCTGAGCTGGGAATGCACCTCTGCAGATCAATCATTAGTCCAACCCCTGCTGCAGGCAGGATCACAAACAGCAGGTTCCCCATGACCACATCCACTCAGACATTCAATATTTCCAAAGTTTTTCTCTAACTACCTCTAGTGTTTGACCACCCTCACAGCAAAAAAAGTTTCTTTCTTATATTCAAATAGCATATCTTGTGCTTTAACTTGTGCCTGAAAAACAGCCTACAGATCTGCTCTAGCAGCTTCATTGCTTTTTCTAACTCGGTGGGGGAAGAAAGTGGGATTTTGTTGGCAGGCAGTTCACTAAATTCACAAAAATACCAAAAGGAGGATGGTACTGTCATGAAGTTGTATTAAAAAGACTTATGAAGCTGAATAATATATCAGTGAGAGAGACTGTGTTTTATGACTTCAGTTAAAAGCTGACAAGTGGCTGCTATATGTGTGGGACCTCAGATGAATCTCCTTCCCTTCTCTAGCCACTCCGAAGAGGAAAGCAGGAGATTGCAATGGCCATAAAACTCCCAGGAAAGACAGGGAGAAATCACCTCTGCATAGTCTTTGTACTAGACAAGGAAGAGAAGTTGCTGAATGGAGGCTATTTACCTAAATTTTTAGAGGACTGGACGTGGGGAGATCCAGAGAAGGGGACATGCTCTGTTTGAGTTACGAGTGTACCTGACAGCAAAGTCTGTAGCGAGGTCTAGCACCTGACCATTTCTCTAGCCATCAATCTATCATTTCATGATCTATATTTGCCTCTATCTATATTTGCAAAGAAAATACGCCTCTGTTCTTACAAGATGCAAGTGTCTCTGAAGAAAATAAATGGAAGAAAAACGAAATATGGAAGAAAATTCTGAACATGCAGAAACTTTTTTTTTTTGCTGTGAGAGGGACCAAGAAGTGATAGAGGTTGACAGAGAGGTGATGGACACTTGATCCTTGCAGATATTCAAAAGCCATCTGACATGGTCCTGAGCAACCTGCTCCAGGTGGCACTGCTTGAATAGGGGAGGTGGGTCAGGCGACATCCAGTGTTTAATGCCAACCTCAGCCATTTCATCATTCTAAATTTTTATGAAAATAGTTATGTCTCTAGAGAAGAATACTGAAGGTGTTGCAGTGACCCTGATTCAAGGTTCCACACCTTATATAGGAATGAGTTTCAGGCAAGTCTGGAGTTTGCAGCCAACATTTTGAGAGGAAAAGCTTCAATTTATGCCTTGAAAATTAACACTTTTTTGGAAGCCTGCGGGCCTTTTTTTGCTGTGTCCAAGAGCCCACGGTTTTAATGCAACCATGCTCAAGGGCTGCATCAGGCCCTGTGTCTTTCTAGTGTCACTCATAGTTCCCAAAACTTGTGTCTTCCCCAGGTGCCTGAAAACATGTGCTGGCTGAGGGGAGTGGATATGTCTCTGGGGTTTTTATTTTTGTCTGCGCAGAAAATTGCAAACTTCTCCTCTTTAGGTAAAGTGACTTTAACTTACTTTTTTTGCTGTTTGGTGGATTTGCAGATCTGAGGGCTGGCTGCTTTGTGCAGTGAAGGCCCACACACCATACGTGAGCTGCGGCAGGGGAGACAAGAAGGCACTTAGTGATGTTTGCTGCTTTCAGAGACTGTACAGTAGCGCATCTTTAGTTTCAAGGGCCCCAGTTCCCTGTCTAACAGTGCCTGGCTATGGCTATAGAGAAGTGCTTCGCAGCGGAAACACCATAAATATGATAGCGTGTCAGACTGAGCCCAAATGACCATAGTGGCATCAAAACGTAGCGGAAGATAGCAAGACGGAACTGGGGAAACCTGAGAAAAAAAATATAGGAAATGAGTTGCTTGCTTGTAACCCCACCACTTCCAAAGACAAACAGCATCCATTCCAGGCAGTGGGAATATTGCCATTCATTGGAACTGCTGTCACTGAGAGGCAGGAGCTGAAGGCTTCCCTTACCAGGCTGACTCCTAGGCTGCAGACAGAAGGAGAAGAAGTGGAAGAAGAAACTAATAAAGTCTGAAGAATGACAGAACCTCTAAGATGCTGCTAGTAATTTAAGTAATTTAGTACTAAATGTAATGCTAGTCATTTAAGATGGACCTTGATCTCCTCAGTTTCAATATGGTAGAGGAACTGTTTAGATTGTTTCCCTATAATTATTAGCAAACATCTTATTTCCTATATCTCTTATTAGGAGCAAAGCCTAAATACCTCAGCCTGGTTATTACTCACTCATGAATGCCTGCTTCATTGTTCTAAATGAAAGCATACTTTTAGAGAGGTAATAAAATAATCATTAGAATCTATTCAAAACAAATTTAAGAGGGGATGCCCAAAGCAGCCAACACTGAAGTTATCTAGAACATCTATGAGTATGTAAGCACTGTTATGTATTGTTGTGTACATACTATTTAATTGTTACAGTTGCATTTGACATAGGAATGTTTTGAACTTGCAAGGCTCACCCTGCACTGATTAAATTGCACAGATTCGTGGACAGCAGAGAAGCAGTGTTGTTCAGTGCCAGATCTGGATTGCAAAACTTCAGCTGTATTTCAGCTAAGTAGCACCACAAGAAACATAGCATTAAGACACAATCACCATGCTCAGGCACAACATCACTATCTATCATGCAGACAAACTCCATTTCTCACAGCAAAACATTTACTAACCCTCCATCTGAGAAGAAAATTGCACTGTACATTTCAAAGCAGTTTTCCTAAAATGCATAAAATGAGTAATAGCCAAAATAGGCTTTTAACAGATATAGTCATATATAGTGTCAATACCAGCAAAATCAACTACAATTCTTCAGAGTATCCATTTCCCTTCATCCTAGTTATATCCCATAGTTATAATGAATATATATTGCTAACCTATTAGCCGGCACAAGAATCCACATTGAATTTAACCAAAATAATGCTGTCCAAGGTTCCAGATTTTGTCCATAAGAAGTAATGTTTCATCACATGCGAAAGACAGACAGCTGAATATGAAAAAGCCAACAGAGCTGCTAAGACAGACAGATGCAAGTTCTGCTCTACCTATTCAGCACTCCATAGGGAGCCACTGCAGTGAATGGAGGATGGATTGTGCTTGCTGTTGTACAGAGATGTGTTTCTGTGGTCTCTCCTAACAGTGATTTGCTCTTTCTTATGGATTCATGCCCCTACAGAGTTCATTGCTCCAGTTCTCTGTGTGTTAACCAGGAATGCAAGTCCATGTTTCAAAGGCAGAAAGCTCTAACTGTTTCAAGAGCATCTTGTCATCTGGGAGACATGGCTCAAAGGACACCAGGAAAAAAGTCATCTGAAGTAAATCTAATCCTGTCAAAATCTTGTGTGGAAACACTGAAAATATACTTGTTTCATATAGACAAATGTCTATATGCAATATGGATACAGCTTCTGATTAACAGTCACCTAACCTATGAAAGATGCTTTTTTTCCCCTTCCACACCAAGACACTAATGATTCTGCTGTCATTAACAGCTGTATTTTGCTCAGGTTCTGGATCAACAGGACCACTTAATTCTTCTGGTACATTATCACTGACCTTATAAAAAAGCATAGGGATAGGATTTTTCTTCTGGTAGAAAACTAGATCACAGCAGCTGCTCTGCATTATACAAAAATGCCTGTGGTTGATGCAGAACAACCTCTGTTCAATGTGTGCAACCCCCAAGTCACAGATGAAGAACATTCCGTTTGATATCCTGCTTTTAATTCCCTATTGTAAGCAATTCCATTGCTCCCCAGCCATACTTGACATTCATAATGTAATGCTGCTTACAATTTCCACTATTAACACTATGGTGAGGAATACTAGCAAACTATAAACATATTTGGAATATAAAAGAAAGCTTTATGTTTTAAATAAGCTCTACAGTACAATTTCGTCTCAGATCATAATGATCATTTCAGCATTAACTGTGCTTACTGAGGGTAATTTTAGTGTAGCTGATCTCTGCTGAAAGAGTATGTCCTTTAAATAAGAAAGGATAGGTTAATCTCAGAAAAATATTATTGATTTAGTGTGTTAAATACTTTTATGTATCCTGGCAATCTCATTTTCACAAGCATTTTAAAAGGTAGTCTGGTTTCTGTGTTGTAATGCAGTAGCTTGTCTCCTGCTGGAACAGAGGATTTGTTACAGACTACTGACCTGAAACTTAATTCACAGAAGGAAGGAGAGCATGCTAACTGAATCCTACACTTCCTTAAGTACATGTTTCCACTTTTAGCTGCATCTTCATTTTCTGTCCTGCATTCTGAGAAGGAAAAAAAAAAAAAAGGAATAATATTCCAGTGACATATCTTTGGTACTTCTAGGACATAATATCAATAGCATAATGTAGCTAAGTAATTTTGCTTTTTATATGCCAGTACAATGAAGGCCCTAAGGCATGTCTTGGCCTTTTCCACTGTTGACTACACAAAGACTTCCAGTTTTGATTTGCCAATTGCTAATCTTAGTTGACTAAAACCACAGCCAAATTCTCCTGAGAAAGCGCTAGCTTGCATTACTCAGTACATTACTCATAGGTTATATGGCATTCACTTACTGCACTGAACTGCAGCTAAGCACTGCACCTGATATATTTTAAGGGATTTAAATGATGCTGGTTGGCAGTCATGTAACTTCATCAGCTGTGACACAGCTGCCATACACCTTTATGACCTCTTGGTACTTTATAATTTTTAATGTGTTCAGAGCTAGTCAACAGAAATGCAGCAATGTCATAATGCCATCTACAGGCCCTAAACAGTCCCAGTTTCTCTTGGTGACCCTGCCTTCCATTTTTCACCAGACGACTAAAAGAAAGGGTTACTAGAAAAAAAATCATAACAAATCCTTCCAGCTGAGAGTCGAATCATAAGTAATTCTAACAAATTTCTGCACTATGATTATTCATAATGAGTTTTCTCAGCATCTTTCTAGTAATTTCTGCCAGGAACAATGCGGAGGTAGTTTTTCATTTATCAACTCAAGCCATGGCCTTAGTTAAGAAGTAAGATAGAATAAAAACAAAGTTTGAGTAATCCTGAAGATTGCATTGAACTTGCATTATTTTCAGTCCTTAAAATCATTGGTAAGCTGTTGGTCTTCAATGGTTGGTGTTCCAATAATATAGACATGTGCAGCCTTTCTGATCCCAAAAACCAGCCAGCAAACCTTCAAATACCCAAGAGCCACAGGACAGACATCACATATCCTGGAGAGCTGAGGGAAGAAGAGAGCTCTAACTGCAGTTCACAAAAGGTAACAGCAGGTCCCAAGGGGTCCCACAGCTCCACAGACAGGGGTATTGCCAGTCTTAACACAGCCTACTATTTGCTCCCCCAAACACAGATATTCAGATTACCCAGAAGTTCCCATGCCAGCTCAGCTTCCCTGTTAGTCATATGGCACAATCTCATATATGTCCTGAACCTCTGAAGATCCACACACAGCTTAAGACCTTTGCCATCCTGTTAGGTCTGCCAGCAGGCACGATCTTGACCAACCACAGTCATTGTTCATGTTTTTGCTTCTGTTCTGTCAGGTCAAATAGGAAACAAATGAAGGAAAAAAAAAAACCACCAAAACACAAATCTCAAAAAAATGGAAGGAAAAAATATGGCTGAAAAACAGAAATCACAGCCCAAAGGGCTGGGTCATCTGGTATGGAGCAAACAAGAATACAAAGAGAAAACTTCTCCTCTTGCAATTTTTTTCCATTTTCCATGTTCTGGAAGTAGAGAGTCAGAAACAGAGATGGCTATGTGGCTATGTGGCAGAAACTTCTGGCTATGTCTACATTTCAGCTACTTGTGTTTCTTTTCTTTGAGGATCTGTGAACAGTGAATCCAACAACATTGTTAATACAAAATACACAAAGAAATTCAAGACTAAAACTCAAACAGCTCATTCACGTTTTGAATCTAACACACTTTCCAGCACCTTGCTTCTTCTCTTATCAGAATAACAAAAACGTGTTACACATTCTCCTGGTAAGTAGATGTCCATCTCAGTCTGTGGATCCCTCCCACCAGTCTCTGTTTGTCTCCTCAAAATCACTTCAGTGCACCTCAGAGAGGCCAAGACCCACGGAAATTACATGAGTGGTATATTTAGGGCATATGTACACGTGACCACTTGAAACAACATCTTGAAAGGTTTCCTTCCTAGGTGAGTTCCAACAGAGAAGGTGAAATTCCTCTTCTATTATTTGTACAGAATCATCACATTAAAGAGAGATTTATGTACAAATAGTAATTGACAATCAAAATTGTTGACTCTCTTCTAATTCACACATACAGACTATGGGAAGAAGCATGAGCTACACCCATATGAAGAGGAAGTGTCTCAAGCTTTTACGAGGCATAATTTTTTTCTGTTAGTAATATTTTCAATTCTAGGGCTTTCTGTGCTGTTTGAATAAAAGCATTTTTATTTAAAAATCATATTTTAAATGCTTTCATACAAAAATTAGAGAAACATCTCAGAAGAAGAGTCAGACTAACAGCTTGACAATAGACATCACAGCAGATTTAATTTTTGCATGCATTCTTACGCAGCCCCTGTCAGGCAACAAAAAAAGATATGCTATCTGAAGCTCTTGTACTTCACATTTGTTGCATGCAGCTATTATTTTAGTTGGCTTTGATGTTTCACTCAACTTTTAGAAGCAAAGAATCTGCTATGACAACATGACATTTCCCATATGTTCCCTTAGTTGTATGAATGAGAAAACCTTGGCTAACCCTAATTAGCATTGGCACTGTTGTTTGTAATCCTTGCACTGCTTTTTATACAACATTGTTTTAGTAACTTAGAGCTGTGAAAGGTTCTGCCTATTGTGCAGAGGACTAAGAGCACCACACTGCTGAAGATACTTGACTTTAAATTGCTGGGGAGAGATGGTGGCCAAGTCCCACACCTTGGCCACTTTTCCACCTTGTAACTAGGTGGAGGTTATGGCGGGTAATGGTCTGGGTGTAGGCAGACGGAGATTGCCTCCAGGTGAATTTCTCAGTTCCACCTGCTTTGCTTTATGGGCTGAAAGACTTTTTCAGAAAAGCTGCTTGGTCAACAGATGGAGGAGAAGAGACTTCGCTGAACTGGTTCACATTTTGCCTCCAGTCATTGAAGCTTCTTTTCTGTTTTGGCTAAAAACTCATTGCCAGTGACTAAAAGGAACTTATTTTCCTACAGATCAAATGCAGCTAGTCTTAGCTTTTCTAAGTGTTACCTCTCCCACTGAATGGGCAAATATCTAACCTCTGCCTATAATGCAGCATGCCAGAGAGCATGTCTAACATGTTGTGTGAGAATAATCTGTTTTAGAGCTAGCCAGCGGAGTGCTGTGCAGAGTGCTGCTTGTCACCTTGGGTGCCTTCAGCTCCCTGAGATTCAGGATCTGGCATGATTTCAGAATGCAGCTCCCTGATTTGGTTAGTGAGAGAAACAATACACCAGAGGGCCATGCTGCCTCTGGAGGGACCTGGTCAGGCTGGAGAAACGAGCGGACAGAACCTCATGAAATCAAACGAGGGGAAGTTAATAGTCCTGCATGTGGACAGGAACAGCCCCAGACACCAACGTATGCTGGGGTCAGGATGCCATTTTCCTTCTTTACAGCAAGGACATATTGCTGGATCATGCTCAGCCTGTCCACCATGACCCCTGGGTCCTTCACTGCGGAGCTGATTTCCAGCCAGCTGTCCCTAGCCTGTCCTGGAGCCTGGGCTTATTCCTCCCTAGGGGCAGGACTCAGCATCTCCCTGTGTTGAACTTCATGGTATTCCTGCCAGCCCATTTATCCAGCTTCTTGGTGTCCCTTTGAACGGCAGCACACCCAGCTGGTGTATTAGCCAGATACATTCCCTTCTGATAATACTTTCCCCCTTTTTTTACTTCCAAACTTATTTTTGTTTTGTCTTTCGAAAAAAAAAAATCAGTCTCTCCTGCTTTGAGGGCTTTGAAATCAAGTTACAACTTTCATGTTCTGGCATACACTTTCTTCTTTTATTGTTTTAAGCTGTGGATAAGATATGCACGGCTTCCGAATATGTTAAGGTTTGAAATTCTCAGAGATTCTGGACAAGAACTGAGTAACTAAGCCTATTATTGCACATGTTGGGTTCGAGCCAAGTGCTTTATCATTAAAATTCAGAACTGCTTTAGTAATACAAAAACAAACCCACAAAATACATGGAGAAAAAGATAAAATGAGAACAGCAATAGAAAGAGCTCTTGCTGTGATTTTTTATTTCCCTTTATTTCTCAAAAATAACTTTAAAAATAGCAAATGACTGAACTGTTAAAAGAAAAATAATTCAACTATGATAAATAAAGGTCAAAAATTTAGGCAAAAGCATGTCTTGATGGAATTGGCAACTATTATCTCCTCAATATCCAATCCTTTTTTCCTCTTATCTACTGTTTGACTACTTGCTCACACATCTTTCCTCATTTGAACATACCGTTCTTTACCTTCTTTTATTATGTATTACCTTTCTAAATATTGTGTTAGTAAGTTAAGCAACAGCTTTTCCTTTATGTATGAAGAATGCAGGTAGAGTAAGGTCAGTGTTATAAATTTGTTCTTTTTTCCCTGGATGTAAAGCTTGTTCAGCAAGAAAGTCTCTCTTCATCTATATTTGTACACAAACAGATTTAACAGAGCATTCATTTCATAACATTCATTTCTAATCAGTGATACAATATTTTTATTAGAACAGGAGATTTGGAACATATCCTGTGAACGTTGTTTCTCTGTCAGTCACTCACTTGGTCATCAGTTCATTCTTTTATAGACCTTTGTTTCCCCGTATAGAAAAAAATCAACTTCTCACTTATATGTTTAGATACATCAGCATCATAACCACAGCAACTGCAGACAGGTTTCAAAGGTCTTTTGATAGCTGTCTAACACCAGAACTTTAGTACAAGTTAGTATCTCTGTTCAAAGTTGATAAATATCCTTTGGTTTATTACTCCTTACTCACCAAGCGTAATTCAGCAAGGCATTTCTGCTACTAGGGTCCATATAGGTATTTCATGAGATCTCCACAATCCTTCTGGCTGTGTCATATTTTTGACCAATTTGTGAATCACTTGCAATCAATCAATCCCCTCTAATTATTTTTCTCTGATATTAAAGTCCTTCTCCGGAGTCTCTTTCAAGTGAATGTTTGACACTTCTATTTTTTCTTCTTTTTCAAAGTTATCTTTCATTCAGGATCAGTTAAGAAAATCTCCCTACTCTTTCATGTGTATATGCTACACAGAGTATCTGAGGGCATTTCAGGTCTGAAACACATCCTTCATCCAAATTGAACTTACCTGGTAAAGGCTGGAAATTGTATTCGTGCCCTCTAGCTCTAAGTATAAAAGTAGTCTCCTTCAAGCAATAATTCTTTGTTTTCTCCCATTTTCTATGTTCCTAAAAAAGGTTTGAATAGCATAAAGAAGCTGTGTCCCATTTAAAGGAAACAGAAGCCAACATACTTGCAATTAGAATTATGTCCTTCTGAACAAGCAATCATTTTGGAATTGCATTCTCCCACCACTTTTGCTGTTATACCTTGTGCTAATAATTCATGACATGGTTCCATCCCACTATAAGCAGAGTTCAACATTTATTGTGTTATTTGGAGAAAAAAATTAATCCAAAATTAAATATTTTTTTTTCTTCTGGAAACAGACAAAACCTTAAGGGTTGACATTTTAAAAGTTATATATTTCGCGGCTAAATTTAAGTTCCTTACATATGTTGTACTCTGGTAACTGTGTGGCTACTATTTGTCCTCCTCCAAGTTTCCAACATACTTTTGTACCATGCAGAGCAATGCTCCCATTTTACTATTTAGGCTTGCAGCTTGCATGCAGAAACTTGTGTGTGAACCCTTAAACTTCTTTCTAACCCTGTCTATATATGGCACTTCATTTATTCCATCTATTGACCATTGTCTTGTATTATTAGTCTTTATTGATCCTGTTTATTCTTTAGGACTGTAACATTTTTTTAATTTTATCTACACTTTTCTCTAGAAAACTCTGTGTTATTTTATGCCTGTTTGCTTTCCTCTTTCTTAAAAGGTCACTCTTGACCTTGACTTAGCAGCAGCTAGGTCTCCTTCCAGCAAAGTCAGAAAGGTAGTGCTCTGGAGAAGATTATTAGGAACTGGATGCTCAGCCCCTCTGCCAGCCCATGAGCTGGAAGGCATATCAGAGGCAAATAAAAAAAACAAAATTAAAAAGATACAAGATGTAATGTACATATGATACATAGGGTGAATACCTTGTCACCAGACATCACTCCTATTAAGAGTATACCTGGGCTCAGGAAGTGTTCAGACAAATTCACGAAATATTAACTTTTTGAAGTTTCCTATGAAACACATGTCCAGCTCAGGAATTCCCTGAATTACAAATACCTGGGGCTATCTCATGCATATAATGCTGGTGATAATGTGATAGGAAGTAAACCTTTTTACAAGCAGTTGGAGACCTTTTTCTGGATGTGACAGACTGTTTTATATGCCACTTTTAAACTAAGAGACCAATCTGTACCACTCTCAGCATTTTATGGGTAACTCCTGAAGTAGGGAGACAGGGAATGTCAGGAAGAATGAGCAAAAGGAATGAAATTCTGTAGTTCCATTGCGGTTGTGCAAGCAGGAGAAAGGCACTCAAATTTGTAGACTCGGTGGTGGCCCTTACCACAGAGGGGATCCCCATGACTTCGCCTACCCTGTACTCATGGTTCTGCAATTCCTTTGCACATCCTATTTAGTAAGGGTTCAGAGGGAAACCATGTCTGTGTGTTAGTGACTGTAATGTTATATTTCAGGAAAAAAAAAAAAAAAGGAAAATACTGTTATTGAGGTTTATATCATGTCAGGTACATGAAGTCATTCATTCTGTCTTGAGATAGATCTCAACTATATTTAATTCAAGATATTGCCCTCCAGTATGGTCCAGAGAAGAGAAATAAGTCTGAACATAGGGATACAGAATATGGTCTATGTACAGCATGAAAAAACTGAATCAGTCTAAGGAAAAATAACTACCTACACCTACATGAAATGTTAGTAAAAAGAAGAACAAATGTTTTTTCTATAATCACCAGAGACAGGACATGGAAAAGTAAATTTATATTGCCATTAAGTACATTTTTCTTAGGAAGTTAGACATCATTTTTAAGTCTAAATGAAGTCAAATAGTTGAAACAATTACATAGGAATGATAAGGAAGATCCATCAGTACTTTTTCATACAAACATGTTAGAAATAACACAAATATTGTGGATCCAGTCTTTGTAATAGAGTACTTAAAGTGACCTCTTAAGATCTCTTTTAAACTTTGTTTTGGTTTTATTCTGTTGTTCTACTCTATGCTGAAAATTGTGAAAACTTCAGATACAATGATAGGACTCGTATGTAACATAGATAAATTGAGACTGTAGTTGCACTGTTTTAAAAGTCTTTTTCTTCTTTCTCATGGAGAATAGAGATAAATTGCATTTTTTGTGCTTTTCTAATCTCTTTGTTTTGGTACTGGGTGCTGTAGGGCTGTGACCAATCACCTTAGGGGGTGGAAAACTGCAGACCAATAGTTGTTAGATTATTAATGTATATAGAAAGAAAGTTTGGTAAATAAAGTTTGCTCTTTCGCCATCTTGTGTGCTCCTGCCTGACTTCCCTGCGAGCTTCTGTGAATCTCCACGAATATCAGAAAATCAGAGCCAACAGGATACTGCTTTGAGAATATCACAAACATCTCACAAGTGTATCACAATCATTGTACTAAAATATCTGCTTACTGGAAACCAGAGGTTTGAATGAAAACCAACCAAGACACAGGACTAATCTCTGGCTAGTCATATTCTGAATGTTTAAAAAAGATAAATTATTCTGTCATTTATCTTAAATGTCACAGGAGTGTAGCATATAGGCTTAAAGACAAAGTTTGGGTGAGATTATATTGATATTTTATTTTATTTTATAAGATGTCCACACTTTGTACTGGAACAAAGATTTCATCACACCAGTACTCCAACTTATGCAATAGAAGCTCAGCTCCCTATCAGTTCATACTAAAAGTATAATAATCATCATCATAATCATCATCGACATCATCATCAATGAGTTTTCTTTTTAAATTGCAGCAAACTCTGACAGAAATTACCATGCCTAAAAATGATTTTCATATTTCAGTCCTGTTATTCCTCCAACATTTGTTTTTGAGTTACTAAAATTGGTTCCTTAGTTACTGCAACACCTTCCTACAGTATATTTTGTGGTAAAATTACTGTACAGTTTTTGCTGTGAAGTACATATGCCTAGGCTTGAAAACCAGTGCTTCCAGAAAGCAATACAATAATCATCTCCTGTATTGGTTTTTTTTCAATAAATGCAAAATCTGAAAATTTTAACTGTGTCTAATCAAGGCTTTTTCCTTTATATGTTTCCCTTCTCTGATTAGGTTCTTCCCATAACTGCAGCCATGTAAGTTGGAAATTATTATTCAAGTAAGAGTATAGCTGAAATAGAAACAGTATCATTAAAACAAAAATATATGTTTTGGCCTAGGAAGATGTTGACATTTCTGATTTTATCTTATATGCCACTGGAGCTCTACTGACTCACAAATCAAGTAACTCTGCATAAACAAACTTTGAAATTTACTACTGTTCCACTTAGCAACAATTGCAACAGAAGCTTTTAAAATATATATATTGTATGTACCTGAATAATTTATATGTCTTCATTTAGTCTGTGTGTATAAGCAATAAAGAGAGACAAAGAACAAAGTGGGGATCTTAATTTTGCTCAACATAAAGATGCTGAGCAAACCCATGCAAAAGGTAGACAATTTTGACTATGTCAAGAAGAGCTACCAAATTCTACTTACACACTTTTCTTATTTTTGAAAGCAAAGCACTTGTCTTTTACATAGGGGGTAAAACTTCTTTGGTAGCTATTCAGTTCTCTTTTTATAATATTTGTCCTTCTTTAAGAAAGAATGATCATATGTCAGCAGTATCAACAACACAGTATGGAACCGGAAATAAATTTTTTTCAGTATCAGAGATAAAGAGAATATCTATGAAGCCTGAACCTTCTCAGTAAATGTTATGTATAAAAAGTTTTTTAGCAATAGGTAGGAGTGGAGACGTGGCAGTGAGATTCAAGCACACCATGCCTTGTAGGCCTCCACTGTGCCTCACAGTCAATGGAAGGATACATGCTGAGAGCTGATCAATCACTTAGCAGCTGCATGACTTAATTATTTGAAATATTTACATTTTATAGGGAAGGCATCCTTTGGGTCTGCCCCTCACTTGAATACCTTGAGATATTTTATTGTGTCTGAGCCTGATTATGGAGACTGAGTTTAACTGATTGACATTAATGATGACTGGCCAGATTGCCTCGCTCTGTGCCCTCCACTACTTATGATCAACTTGTTGGCCTAATGTGATTAAGGTTTAGTTTATTTCATGTCTAGCCGTCATGATGCCAATACCCATGGTATACAGACAGAGGTACCTGAGCACACACCGTCTGCTGTCAGCTCTCTGAAATGAGTTAAACTGTAACTGACTTGGGTATTATAGCAGATATATTCTTTGGCTTTTAAAATCACTCCATTCTAGCCGTGCGAACCAGGAGCAAAGTCATTTACAGAAAGCCCTTATCACAAAAATCCACAGAGGGTATTTATTCCTCCTTGGGCATATCTGCTGGGGTAGAGATTTTCAGCTCCCCATCATTCTGAAGGAAGTCATTCACTTAATTTCACTTGACTTTACCTTCTTGAAGTGAGTGCCCTTGGCTCAGGATGCAGGAGCACAAGGTGAGCATGTGCCTTCACACTTCATCCATTGAGTGATGGCACTGCCTGTCCTGTTCCACCCCACCTTATGGCAGCAGCTCTGCACCATGGCTCAGATGCAGGCACAGGCTCCCCTTTCCACTTTAAGCTGACAATCAGGTGTGTTCATAATTGGCACAGCAATAAGTTCAGTGTTAAGTGTAACAAAACACTTTGTGGTCTTCTCAGAGTGCAAGCAGGTTGGGCATGTATTTGTTTTCAGAGGGGTCACCTATAGGTCTGTACACCTGTATCTGATTATACTTATGGGAGAATTCAACTTATTTGAGAACTGTAATCAAAGTGAGGTGTTTAACTCCCTCTCTTTCCTGTGTGTGATATAGTATTGTCTGTAATTGTACACTCTCAAGAAAGTGGAGTTAAAATACATCAGTTATTTGCTTTAATACAAGAGGGATTGAAACCCAGGAGTGATTTTCCATCTCTAAGTGCATTACTATAGTTCCTGTTTGGCTACATCTCAAGGGCAGTATCTTAGAAGGATTCTGGGCTTTTATTGATTGTTGTTGTCATAATTAGCCACTGTAATGGAATTAAGTGAGACCATGTCTTGTTTGGACTCGTGCAGAGAGAAAATATAAGGGCAAAACCCAACCAAGAAATCTCACAGTCAAAGGCTGTGAGAGGTTTTTGGATTTTTTTGAGCCATTTGAGGGAAGAAAGGGAGGGAAGCAAAGGCAGAAATTATATTATTGTCATATTGAGCTGGTAACCCTGGATATTTCTAAAAGGTGTGTTGCTGGGAGTGGGTTTAGATGATATTACCTAGTATAAGTGTTTATGATTGGTGTCTCTATATTATAAATAATATACCTTTTCATTCATTTGATTTATATGCTAGATCATTCAGTAACAGAAACCACAGAAATAATATTAAATATTCCATCTCATAAGAATATGCACTGGTAAGTCTTATGCAGCTGTTTGAGTCTTTCACCAGGGGATTTTCAGTCATATGAAAGCTGTGTGCATTTCTGGCCAAGTGCCCTCCTGCAGACAGGGAGCATTTTGAACGTTTAAAGTGTGGTCATTAAGAATATTCTTGATATGAAACTCAAAGCAAACTAGAGATTAATTCACTGGCATTATCCTCTTATTTTTCATAGTTAACAGTCTTTAAGACAGTGCCCTAAATTTAAGATTAAGGGGTTCAATCACAACTCCTGTTATTTTATTATGAGGAGGCAAAGAAAGTAAAGTTACTCATCACAAGTACTAACTGCAAAGATAACACAGATTTTTTCTGATTGTTCATGTAAAATTTGTTTCTAATAAAATTAATAGTAGTCTGACAGGTCCCATTATAACCGTCTGCCCTATTTTTCTTTTGTTTTTTTAGGTTAGTCTTCCTTTGCGTATTAAAAGCACCTTTCAAGCATTTATAGCTTAAAACATGTTGAACTTCAATTACATTGACTCATGTGGTGAAAGTTTTGTTTAGAATACTAAGTCCCTTTTTATCATGGGAATATACTATGCTTTCTTGCTTGCTTTCTTTCTTTCTTTCTTTCTCAGGAACTGGGTGTTATAAACTTTTTAATGTACTTTATTTGAAAGGAATTCAAGTGAAAATGAACTGTTGACATGGCCCTTGCTTACAAAAAGGACTGACTTGTTGAACTTAGAACTGTATTTTATTGATGTAGAGAATAGCAGGTACATCTACTAGTTTTACATCTGTGAAAATAAAGTAACCATAGGAAATATTGTTGTTTCGGTTTGGGTTTTTTTGACCCTAAATTTAGCCATGTATTCCACCTTTTCTTACCAAGAGAAGTTATAATGTAAAGAAAATAAATGGTTAATGTAAGAAATATATGCATTTGAACCCAGTGAAATCAGCCAAAACCTCCTTCAGAAGCTGGAAATGTTATCTACATAGAGACTTCCAGTCTTGGCAAATATTAAAAGCAAAGGTAACATACATGTGTGGGAATGTGTGTGTTTGAAGACATGCATGTTACTGAGGGCTGCTATAGCCCTCCAGTTTTTAAGATGCTGTCAAAAATAAGTGTAAAATGTCTCAGAGAAAGCCAGTTTTATAAGGCTTGCTATGATTCACTGCATTAGCCCCACATACAGAGGGCTGGCAGGTGAGTAAAGGAGAAACATAAAGAATATTGTTTTGCAAGTGTTAACTTCTGTATGCGTAAATATATTAGAATGAGCCTTTCTTATTTTTCTTCTCTTTTTCTTTTTTTTTTTCCTAGTGGCTACCTAGCTGCTCTGAGAGAGGACAGGCAGCAATGTCATTCAGAGAAAATGAGTAAGCAACTGCAGAAATGCCAAACAAGTACCTCTTGTAAAAATCAGTAGTGGGCCAAGAAAACAACAGCAGAGATATTTTGGGGAAATTATGTTTTTTCCACTCACCCACCACATCACCACGTGCTTTGGAAGGCAAGCATTAGTTTTGTGTCTTCGTCTTAGTGCTCTGTCTGGATGCAGGCACACAGCAACCATTTTCGCAATCATTTCTGAATGCATGATACCTTAGTCACTCACTTCTAAACCTTCCCATTACTTTTAATGTTGCTGACTTTTTTTCTAAGGCGGTGTGACATGCACAGTTGAAAAAAGGCTATAATTTCTCTCTGAAAACTCACTGGCATGAATGAAGTTAATGATTTAAGTCTGGCACTTCAGCTGCAAGGTAAATGAAATGGAGGGAAGTTTTTATCCAATATTTGATGGCCTTGCATTTCAGATATGCATCTATTTAATGCTAATGAATTAGGCAATTTTTTGGTATGATGGAAAATTTCAAGAGTCATCTAAAATTTTTCAAAATAACTCTGAACAATTTGTTAAAATCTCATATATAAAATCGTATATACTGATTGTGCAACTCACATAGCTGGAATCACACAATAGCACATGATACCAGCTCCTGGGTCTGGATCACCCAGCCTTAGGAATCAGGAAACTTAGGAACTTTCTTATTTCTTAAGAAAGTTGCAATATGTGTCAGTTGTAAAAGTCACCCCCAAAAATATTCTCTCCTTCACAGGAGGCATAAAGACTACAATGTTCCAGTTCTTCTGTTCCCCCGGATCCTTGGGTCATGACATTTCTATTTCACTGGTGTCTCTATTAAAGTCTCTTTTGCTTTCCTCCTGCAGTGCTGTTAGCAGACCTTGACATTATTACAATGAATATCATCCCCCAGTCTCCTTCTGTCCCCAGGTGAGAAACCTTTCCCTTCATTTTCAGCTGTGTTCCCATAAGTCACTGTCTTGTTGTCAACTTTGGGTTTTGGTCAGGCATTAAAGACATGTGTGAGATACAGACCAGGCCAGAGCACCAGTAGAGGAGCAGCTACGAAAGGAACAGGGATATCTATGGAGGCATGAAGGAAGAGTCGGTGCCAAAAGTAATCACTTTCACCAGGTGTTACGACCTAAACAATTAAATTCTTCCTATTGTACTTCTCGGACAACAGATGCTGGGAAGTTGAGGCTCCAGATGTAGAAATTGCTAGGAAGAAGCAGAAAGCAGGCTGGGGAGCAACACTGAGGAGCCAGAAGCTACGGCCAAATCAATATACAGAGAAAGAAAGAAACTTCTGAGATGAATCTGGTAAGAGAGGTGTATCCTCACTGTACTACTCCTGGTCTGAATGATAAATGTCCTCAGCAGAAAGCTGAGAAGCAAATGAACACCTATCCTTTTCTCCTCCTTTTTCCCCCACCTAGCCAAAAAGCCTAAGATGGCCTGCTCCCTTCCAAGCTGATTCCTCTCTGAAAGAAGATTGAAGAAATCCTGACTGGATTTTGGGAACAACTTTGGCATCATCAGTTAGAAGTCAGCACAACTCAGCCAATTTTACAGTCAGAAGGTGTTGAAAAATGGGTAAAATGAAAGAACTGGCAGCTTTCATGAAATTCTTCTGAAAACATAAATCAGTCCCGTCTGTTCACTGCGAGCAGTTAAATCCATTTCACTACAGAAAGAACAATGAAGTGATTTTCTGGTGGGCAAAGAAAAAATCTGTTGTATAGACACTTTGCCTCCACCTCTGTTTATTCAGAAACTGATTTTGCTGCACTCCAGAACAGTCTCTTCTCCCATGAGCTAGCACCCATATCCACCTATAGGTCTTGAAGCATCCTAAATCCACGCCTCCCCATCTGGTTCCTGGTCCCACAGTTCAAGTAAGAATATTAGCCCCAGATCATCTCTGTAAGAGCAAATTGAATGCAGTCAGGTGAAGCCTGTTTGAAGGGGACCTGCCCCTGCTGCACACGTGTGTCAGAGAGCACAGGGTGCAGCTGGACTTTTCCCCTCCCCGAGACAGCCATCAGAGTAGGGCCCTCAGCAAATCTGGGTTTGAGCTCAGACTCTATATATAGTGCAGACACAGCAGTCCAACAGGCAGACCTGCAGAAAACCACTATGCAACTTTTGTACCCAGGAAGTCACATAATTTGATAAAAAACTGCAGTCCTGAGAGAGAGTTCTTTCAGTCATAGGATCATAGAGTCATTTGGGATGGAAAGCCCCTTTAAGATCAAGTTCATTCATTAACCCAGCACTTCCAAGTCTGGCAAAAACATGTCCCTAAGTGCCATATCCATATGTTATGTAAGTTCCTCTATTGATGATGACTCCATCACTTCCCTGTGCAGCCTGCTCCAATGCTTGATCAGCATTTCAGAGAAGTTTTTCCTAATATCTTGAGGCCATTTGCTCTCCTATCGCTTGTTACCTGGGAGAAGACACCTATGGTAAGTGAAAGCTAGGCACAAAATGGTTCAACTTTTTCAAACTTGTTTTTTAAAAAGAAGGTGATAAAGAGACAAAGCAGAGCTAAGATCTTAGCCAGAAACATTCATATTTTGTGGCAAAGGCCCCAGAAGAATATATATGACCAGAGACTGGATAGAAGGCTGTAAGTCTTTCCAGGTTTTCCATGACAAAATGGAAACATGAAGCTCTGTGACCCTCTACGAAGGGTTTATAGAGTATGACTTTTCTCAATTCAGGATTAGAATTCAGTTTGGTGAAGACTGAACTGTCTTGCTAAAGCTCTCCTTTCTTCAAGCCATTTTTGTGAGTTTACATAATGTCAACCAGAGGGGAAGAAAAAAAAAACAAAAACCAAAAGCCCTACTTTTAATGGATTAGCACTTAGTTTATGCTGTTACCTTAAGATTTATAATCCAGGTGAAACATTGTTAGCTGCAGTGATGTGTCCATATCAAATAATAGACTGAGCCTTTTGTGAGTGAGTCAGTTGCTCTGTTTGCTTTGATACAATGTGGGGAAAAAAAAAAGGCAGTTCATTAAATCATTATTTTGAAAAGGTCCTTAATTACATTTAGTGCTGGAAGAAGACAATTTTGTAAAATGGATAGTGAGGCTGCATGGCAACAAAAAGATAAAAAGGTGACTCTCTGCTCTCTATTCTGAGGCAGGAACTTCTGAATGACCCGCATTTACTGGGAAGTTAACATATAATTTAATAATTCATTCATTTTGCTCATCTGTATAATTTTTATGGCATGAGAGGTACCGGCATGTTTCCAGCATCTTCCTAAACAAATCCTGAAAATATAAGTCTGCAGATGAATATGCCAAATGGAGCTTTTAGAGGCAAAAACACAGCAGATGTTCAGTTCTCAATATTTTTTTCCTTTACATTTTACAGTTAGTTCCTTTATCAGTGTTAGGATTTACAAGTAGATAATTTTATCTTTATGGAAGTTTGCTAAGCAGATTTCATTGCAATAATTGTGAGAGGGATGAAACTAGAACAGGTTACCCAGAGAGGTGGTAGATGCTCCATCACTGAAAACATTCAAGTTTATATTGGACAGGGCCCTGAGCAAACCGATCTAGTTAAGAATGTCCATACTCATTGCAGGGGCTATTGGACTAGATGCCCCTTAAAGTTCCTTTCCAACCCAAACTATTCCACGATTTTAGGATCCAATGAAGTTTCTGAAGGTATAATTCTTATCCCTCCTGTGGTGTGTTCAGCATTAGTGGAAATATTTTTCTGATAGTCTGTACTGTAAAAGTAGGATACGACCTTGCAAGTAGAAGGAACGATAGGCAAACAGGTTTACACATTGTATATATTAATATCATAGCTGGTTTTGGGCAAGACTGTAAGTCTAGCACTATTAGGAGACAGTGTTAAAAGTGGGAAGATATATATTGAGGACTGTAAGAAAAACACCTGTAAGAGTTTTCAAACTTCCAAGAATGTAAGCTTATTAAGGTAGTCAAATTTTATTATTAAATTAACTTATATGCAAGATAGCAGTACGTGTCCTGACACATGCTTTTTATTTATGTAATTTTAAAGATTTTTTTTCAAAACATACTTGCCAATGTATCTATTGTTATAAGCTAAAAAAAACCAATGTTTGTCCAAAAATTATTCCTGAAATACAGGACTGTGTTCCACATAATGCACTTTGTCAGGTAGCCTGAAATATTTGCATCGAAATGCAGTTTATATAAACCAGGATGGAAGCACATTAGTTGTTTCATGTTTTCTGCATGACAGTACAGCTTTCAACTGCAGTTTCCAGACAAAAAGGACTCACAGGAGCTGCATGGGCCTGTCTGCCACTTCTGCTCACACAGTGGGTTGTGATCTCTCTGCTGCAGTACAGCATGGTGTCCAAATGGATGCGAGCCTAATAAGAGCTGGTAATTAAACATGATTAATCAGACACATGACTCTCCACTGTGGCTCTGTGAAACTATAAACATACTGATGTTCTGTGTTGTAACAGGGTCCTTGTGCAAATTCAGCTGTTCAGGTTTTGTTGGCATGGCAGTTCCCACTGCCAAAAATTTGGCACGTGGCTTGTGCCTGTCTCCTCAATGCTGCCCAGATATCAAGGCACTCCTAGGCAGACCCCCAAAAGAGGAAATCCCACAGGTTTCCAGTAATTTACACATCGGCCACACATATGCTTGCAGTACTGTAAGTACAACATACACAACACATCCTGTCTTGACAAGTAAAATATGCTTTCACTTGATGTGTAATAGGGTAATTGAGCTGTTCAGGACTTCTAAGTGGCCCAAATAGCATTATTTATTTTGAGGTTTAACTGTTTCCCGTACTTGAACTATTTTATGTAGGGGTAACCTAGATCCCTATGAATAAAGTAGGAGTATATGGTATTGAGATAACTATAGTACTGTAAGGCAAAGGTAGGACTTGGATAGCCAAAGAAGGAAACACTGAGGATGGAAAATTGGGGATAGAATTCACTGGGACTGGTCAAACCTTGGAGAGATGTCAGCAGTAAAAAGTTGTGAATCACCAACAAGAGAAAAATCTTGTCACAGTGGCTCATAAAATGATTAGTGCTGCCACAGTCCAGGAAAAAAAACTTCACTAGAATTAAGCTTCACAAAGAATATTCTCTGAAGCTGGATAATATTGTTTCTATTAAAGCAAATCACTTGTTAAAATACTTCTTTTTCTGTGTGGAACACCATTAGGCTACACCATAAATATATGCATATATCTATATATATATCAAAATATAAAGAAATAAATTTTATTTTCTCAAGAGCACTTCTCTTGAAATCTGATGCCTGAAATTTTGTAAACCAGATACTCAATCAGGCTTCACAATGAACATCAGATGTCAACTCTGAAAATGCCTGTCATGGTCATCCCTGTGTAATAACACAGAAATCATGGCTGCATCATATTTTTGCGTGGAGGATTGGATTAAATATTTCAATAGCATTTTTCCTATACCTTTACCATCTTTAAGCTTACACTCCTGAGCCAAACACACTCTTACCTGGAAAGGTCTCACCTCAGTTTGTTGAGAATGAGATCTGAGAGCACTTCAGGACCTAAAGAATGCATGCTGTGATAATTCTGCCCTGAGGCTGACTTTGGGGGCTACTCTTGCATCCCAGTGTTGCTACAGCTAATGAAACGAGCCTTACTGAGCCACTGGCCTCTTATTCATCAAAACCTGGAAGGGCAGGAAACCTGACAAATCTGCAAAGAAGGTAATAGTAAATAAAGGCAAGAAATGGGGGAAAAGAAATACTGGTGTGCAGCCAAAAGGATTATGGAAGAAAATTTGGCAAAGGAAGTATGAGCAACATTTAGTTCTGTCACATATATTGCATAATATTTATATTAACATATTTTATATGTGATACACATTATATATTAAACCAGACATAATTTTGTCTTCCTTATTTTAATTATTTTCCCTAAGAGAAGTGAGGGGATTTTGGTGGGTGGAGAGAAGGAAAGGAGCCAATTTTTCGATAGAATGAGAAATTTGTACACAAATTCTGCACATTGTATTTTATGCATAAGGCTGTTGCAGACTTAGAGAAAGTTTAAACTTTTTATATGTATAAATATCTATATCTATATGGATATAAATTTTTATATATAAAAATTGTAAATTATACATAAAGAGCTATATCTCAATGTGTAATTTTATATTTAAATAGCATAATTTGTCTGCATACAGATTTATATAGAGATAGATGATAGATAAGAGAGAGAGAGAGCTACAGAGATCCACATTTCTCTCATTTAAAAATCCGTACTCATAGTCCTTAAAATATGTTGTGAGATTAAGGCAAGTTTCATTTAGGATAGCCATAGAACCAGTATATAGACAAAAGCAACACTTTCTTCCTAAAGCTTTTCAAAATTCATCTTCAAAATATCTTGCATGAATCACACTTGGAATAAAATCTTAACACATATCAAAACATGAAGTAACTAAAAGATTTTATATTTAAAGGTCTTGCTTTCTAGGTGCAGTGTGCTTTCAAGCCAAAACAATATTTTCACTAGCATAAGCTAGAAGGAATTCTTTGATCATTAGTCCAGGGTACTCTTCATTGTCAATGGAACAGTAACCATATCTCACTGAAAGGATTGCTACATTAATATAATTGAGATGCTTCTATTTGCTTTCCTTGCAGTGGCATGGATCTTAAATGAATACCTTCAGCATATGTAGAACCAATTAATTTTGTTATTTTCCCTGAGTATTATGCTTTCTTATTTTTCAAAAGGGAAAAAAAAACCCAACAGGAAACAACTGATGGCTTGTTTGACTATAGATATGAGTCTTCTACTTTTAAACTAGACACAGAGAGTAATGTCTAATCATGGGGGGGCTTTTCTCTCTCTTTTCCCTTTCTGCACATTTGTAAGACAGGTTTAAGTCTTCTCAAAATTCCCAAGAAGCAGTAGGAAAATTTGAAACAGAGAAATAAAATAGAAAACATTCTTTTTGCTACCTTTTTTTTTTTTTTAATTTGCACAAAACGCCAAGTTGTGTGAAAGTTATTCTCTATATTAAAACATGATGTACAAAAGTGCTGGTTTTTGGATTTTTTTAAATCATTACCAGAAATATCTTTAAGCAGAAGTTTTTGGTGAATAATCAGACTATTTAGTTGTTTCATTAGTTGTGTCAGAACTGGACAGCTGCTGGACAGTGTGATTTGAATGAGTCGGCAAGTAAAAACAAACGTCAGCTTTTGATGTCATGCTGGGTCTTCTGATTTTATAGGACTCACAGTGGAGTCTGATCTTGTGAACGTAGTTTAATTAATTGTGCATGTTTCTGTCCTGCTTTTAAAGAAGGAGGTAGATTTGTTCACTAATTAATTATGCTGTACCTAAGAAAAGAATTGTCTCGTGTGTCACATCAGGCTCAAGAAATTCCAATCCATTATTAACCACATCTGCTATGTATTCAAGCAGCAGCTATGGAAAAATAAAGAGAGGAGGCTGGAAAGAAGCCAGTGATGCAAACAGAAGCTGGAAAAGCCCATAGTTATTTCAAGGTTCAAGTGTCCAGTGAATTCACCTGTCAGGGAAGGGTCTGCTTACCAGGAGGAAAGTCCATGAGCACTAGCATTGTCAAAGTTTTCATTCCTATTCTCACCCTGTGTGTGCAAGATCACTTCTTACCTTTGCTCTGATTAGAGAACATAGAGGATGTTTCATATCTAATTGCCTATTCTGATAAAACCTGGAGGAACACACTTTTCAGTTGGTGGAAACTTGCTAGAGTTTCAAAAGGATTACACAATTATTGAAGCAGAGTAATTAGATAAGCTTTACTTTTTTTAAGGAAAAGAGAGAGGAAAGAAATTAAAGCCCACCAGCTGATATCAATGGATCTCGTACTAAAGGGCTAGTTAGAATCATAGACTCAGTACGTTTGGAACAAACTTCCAAGATCATCAAGGTGATTCCACCATTTCCCTGGGCAGCATATTCCAATGCCTGACCACCTCTTCAGTGAAGGAATTTTTCTTAATATCTGATCTAAACCTCCCCCGGTGCAACTTGAGGCCATCCCTTCAACTTGATGTTAACAACTCCGTGACAAATGTCAAAAGCAGCAGCCCCTGGGACATGGGTGCCTGTGCTTTTTCTACATGCAGCGTGCCATCACAGGAGTGCCCCCAAATACAAAACAAATGCTGTACAAATCTGTGAATGATGAAAGCATCAGCAGAGCTTCTGTAAGGAGGGAACAATCACTGAGCACAGTCTGTATCATTTGGCTCATTGGACACATTCCTACAAAATGCATTTCCAGACAGTTGCAGCAGAGAATGCAGGTCCCTTCAGCTGAAAGGACAACTGTGTTATGGAAAATAATAACTGTAAAAAGGAGATATTACAAGCAGTATAATGAAGTGGTAAAATGGGTAAATGCAATCCTGGGATTTATAAACTCAAACACATTAAAGTGCTTTATAGAATGTGGAAGAAAAAATAGCAGGAAACAATTGCTATAAATTGGAATATAACTAGATAAAGTCAAAGCAGAAACTAGGAGTATGTTTTTAATAGTGAGGTTGATTAACAACTGGACTAAAGTAGTTGAATCTTATGTTGACAAAACTTCTATAGCTGCAGGGAGATCTTTTTCTTGGATTAAGTCATAATTCAATCAAAATTAATTATTAGATGGAATTGGTAGTAAGTGTTGTTTGCAATGGCTGCATGTCCATGTGAAGTGTAAAGCTGATCCTTCACTTGCTGCAGTTAGTTGCAAGCTTTTTTCATGATTTTCTGAGCAGGAATGCCATTTCTCTCCGCAAAGTAAATCACTGACATGAAGAATGCAGTGGCAGAGCTCTGGTCTTATTAAATAAACATGGAACTCAGAAGGTCTTTCAAAAAAGATGCCATAGAAAAATGGGCTCTTTAATGCACTTGGTAATGTGGAGAGCTGTCATAAAGGAGAGAATTGCTGCTGAATAAGGCAAAATCACAGTAAGTTGGAGTGTGTGAAGCAAAGCAGAGTCTGGGTACGAGCCAGAGCACTCCTCTTTCTAACACATTAGGAGGGTGTCCTCAGGATTAAGAGGGATGACATGGGGCATCAGCTTTGCACACAAACTGGCATCATTTATTGAATTCCAGAGAATGAAAATAAAATTCTGAGGAAGACTGTGCAAGGGTTGTTGGTGCCAGGTGTTGGCAATTGGACAGTAACAGGATTGCTTTGGTTCAGAAAGGTCAGAGGTGCAAACATTCCTCCATGGCCCTGGCCACAATGGAGCAGGAGAAGGAGCAGCAGAGAGGATCAGCTATGGACTGACCACCATCCCTGTCCCCATCGCTCTCCCCACCAGAGTAGGAGGTAGAGAAATCAGGAGTGAAGGAATGAAGTTGAGCCTGGATGAGAGATAGTAAGGGAAAGGTGCCGGTTTAAATTTTTCCTCTGTTTCTTCCTAACCAAATCTATTTAATTGGCGATAAATTAAATTCATTTTCCTCAAGCTCAATCTGTTTTGCCATGACAATGGTTGGTAAGTTATCTCCCTCTCTTCCTCTTATCTTGCTGATTTTCTCCTTGTCCTGTGGAGGAGTGAATAAGAGGCTATGTTGGAGTTTGGCCCGTAATCAAAGTTAACATTACAGATATTCTTTCTAAACAAAACAAATTCACATCTTTACAACTCTGTCTGAAAGAGCTTTTCTCCCATGCTGAAGTGGGAGTTTAATGATTTCTAGAATCAAGCAAGCTTGGGATATGGGCAGAAGCTGGAAAAAACTATTTTTTCTTTCTTTTTTTCCTTAATTCTTAGAAGTGTACAGCAGCTGCAACCGAAATTCCCAAAATAAAAAGATACTTTGGAACATCAGAAATGTAAATGGAAAAAGATTCTAATGCAAAAACTTAGCAATTACACACACGAGAAATACCATGTCAAATTTGCATTGCATTGCAAACTCAATAAGGTTTTCCCTAGTTTCATTGACATAGGGAAGGTTAAAAAATTACAGTAGTAAAGAGTCACTGCAGAACATCTGGAATTTTTAATATACCTAGAAATTCATGGAATCTGACTGTTGCTTGCCCTGGTACCAACGGCTATTGTAATTTTTTACACAATTCCTTATGAACAAGCACCATTTGGCATTTAAATGCAGGGACATTGCAGCAATATGTTCATTTTACCTGGGTCACGGGAGTGATGCTATTATGGGTGACCTCTTCCTTTTAATGAAAATGCACTGACTAGAGCTTGAAAACATGTTTATTGCAGCTGTTATGCACTGAGCAAGTATGTGTGCGTGTGTGTGTGGATTTCAAAAACAGGCTAAGCCACTTGTGCATTTTATTTTCTGTAACTAATAATAATTTTTGTTTTAGAAAGTGACTGAATATTACATCTCTGACAACCATAAAATAATTCAGGCATGCAAGAACTCATAGGACTAAAAACTGAGGATAGGTGGAGGCTTCCCAAACTGCTTGAACACAAACTGTGCATACATCCTTAGGATTTGTTCATAATGACAGTTTTTAAAAAAATATGCCTGTAGTGTATGCATTGAACTATTTTTTGCACTGTACAACATCATTTGTGAAATAAATACATTCAGTACTTGGCAGACAGGATAAATAAAAAACATGAATATAAATAAAATTGTTGGTAATGTGCTGAGAATTACTCTACTAAAATACATCTAAGTACACTCAGAAAATCAAGACCAAGCGGACCTTAAACTAAAAAGCCTCTATTCCACATGGCAAAGAGTCCACACTGTTATGCATATGCAACTCTTAATTTCATTCTTAAAATCTTAGTTGCAAATATTTTCCTTTCTATGAAATACATCATTTTCCCTGCCTTAACTGGAAATTTCTGGGTTTTTAAAATTTATCTTTTTTTTTTCCCCTTGTGAAAACATTGAATTCTGACAGTTGAAAACCAATATACTTCAGAAATTCCCTTACGAACTTTTTTCTTCAATTTGCCTGTTATGTTTGATAAAGATGTCACACAAATCAATAAATGCATCCGAGAAATAAGTTTAATTAATGTGATAAAAGGATAACAGTGGAAAACAAAGTAAAGTAGAAAAGAAAAGGGAGATCTAATCATGATGAAGGACTTCAGTATGATGGACCTATAATTCAGGTACAAACTTAATGAACGTCTTAAGAGAGGCTTCAGTTTAGCCCCAAAATCTCAGGCAAATCAACACATCAATATGTAGCTTTTAAAATTCAAGAGATTCTGTGGCTTGAGGTTTTTTTCCTATATCTGACTAATCCAAACTTTTCTTATTTCCTCTTGGGATTTCAAGATGGTCATTAGGAGAAAATTGCAGTAGCTCTGCATTGTAAGGGAATCATCTCATCAGTCCAGACTCTTCATTGCATCTTACATAATATCTTTGACTAAGCTCATTTGTTTGGGTAATAAACTGGGAAGGGGATATTTGACCAGGTCAATAGAAATGAGTTTCAATTGAACTATCTCTGTAATTTCTTGGCTGTCCTTAGGTGAATTACAAAAAATGATGGTATGACAATTATATTCTGTTGTTTTACCAGATGTCTCCATTTCGCTGAAATACTCTTTTGCTCAATTTTATAACTTGTGGTTCTCAGTACCAGGAAGAACCTGTGTGGCTAGCCACTCTTATTGCAAGAATTATTCCCATGTCACACTCTATATTGGCTACTGCACTTCTTGTGGCAAATCGTTTCTTTTATGCAATGGTGATAATAATTTTATTCAACTGTAAAAGATTTAACCGTAACTGTAAGAATATTATTTGGCACATTTCATATAAAAAGCTTGAAAGCAGATGATTTGCAGTAATTGGCATGCTTCTTCTGCTCCTACTTAGGGAAGCTCTAGCTGATGAAAGTGTACTGAGTATCTTTGAACTAAAGGCAGTATCAGGGCTGCCACTGTGACCTGGTCCATGTCATCACTTCAGTCATTTCCCATAAATCTTTAAGTGATACAAGCAGAGGAAACACACTTCCCATTACAGATCAGAGAATGGACCCATTATTCACAAGTCAGAATCAGTGTTAGCAGATGAAATGACACCAGTGCAAAAACATCACACAGGAAAATCTATTTTGAACATTCTTCACACGACATAGCCTCTTAAGAAAAAGCTTTGAAGTAATCAAGAAAGATGGGAGAAGAAAGGAAATAAAGGGTCCTGTGATGCTTTCCTGTTCCTTTCCCCTGAATCAATGACACTTTCATGCACTGATTTTAAGAGACTGTATGCCAAGAATATTCGTCCCCATATCATGGCATTTCAGAGAACACAGTAAGGGAGAAGTGCTGCGGTATACCATCCTTTGGATCCTTTCTCTTTCTGCTAATAAGTGAGCTATGGCGTAGTACTGACAGTTGTGTGCTGAGACTTTATTTCTTGAGTTTGGGGATTTTTTTCTCCACTTGTTTCCTTTTCCTTTTCCTCTTTTCCTTTTCCTCTTTTCCTTTTCCTCTTTTTCTTTTTCTTTTTCTTTTTCTTTTTCTTTTTCTTTCTTTTCATTTTCCCTCTTCCACTTTCAGGCTTGAAGGTGGTAACCTGGATAAGATGCATTGGAATTTTCCCCTCCGATAAGGTTTAAGAAACTCCAGTATGTCTCTCTTTAGTGGCTTAGCAGAACTTTGGAAAGCAAGTTTTTGTTCAAACAGCCAGTAATTAAGTGGTCTCAGAGAAGCCTCAAAAATTTGTTTTGACAAATGAAAGCTTTTGAGGATAGATGCCAGGTACTATCAAACATTTCAATACCCTGAGCCTAAATTTTTTTTTCCATGAAGACTTAAAACAGTGAGCAGATATCCAGTTCCTCTGAAATCAGGTGTCAGGTCTTCCACAGAACTGATGATGAAGTAAGTCTGCTTTATTTTGTATGCTCAGGAAATAGAAGTCACTTCCCCACACCTTTCTTCACACTCATTTCTGGACAGCTAAGTTTGTTCAAACATGTAGCAACTAACCTATATGTTCATAAACCTAGAAACATAAGAAAGAGCATGGCAAAACATATTTTTGCACTTACTTGTGTTTATTAACCTTTTGTTTTGAATACTGTTAGAAAAACAAACAGGCTGTTCCCAGTAACACATGGAAGTTGCTGCTGCTGTTAATGCCTCCTGCTTGTGTTTTCCTGCAATCTGTATGGAATTATAGGGGAATCATATTTATGTAATAAACACCCAATGATTTCCAGATTACACTGCAGACACTCATTTCTGGTGGAGTTGAAATTAGTTGCCAGTAAATAGCTAGTTCTTTACTGTCATCTAAATTCTGGACTGTCATGTTGATTCTGAGATTAGTAACTTAATCTTTTTTCTACAAAATTATTTACAATTGGCAGAAATTGTGGTTGTATAAAGTGTCTAACGATAGAAAGTTTGAACCATGCAGGAAGTTTTATGAACATCTCTATTTGAAGAATTAAATGTGAAGCCCTAATCCTAAAAATCCCATTAACAGGATAAACAAATGTAATTTTCAGGAATCTTGTCATTCCATGCCTCAGTCTGCAGTGGCACGCTTATTATGGCTTTAGCTAGACTTTAAATACTCCAAAAAGAAAAAAAGGAAATGGAAATGGAAAGGAAAGGAAAGGAAAGGAAAGGAAAGGAAAGGAAAAAAGAAAAGAAAAAAGAAAAGAAAAGAAAAGAAAAGAAAAGAAAAGAAAAGAAAAGAAAAGAAAAGAAAAGAAAAGAAAAGAAAAGAAAAGAAAAGAAAAGAAAAAAGAAAAGAAAAGTCATGCCCTCAGTACAACTGGAAAGAGTAGCCTGACTGCTCTGGAGGTCTTTCAGTATAATGGAAGGCTAAATAAATAGACTTCCACTGCCTACGAAAACCAAGCATATAACATAAAAGTGCATTTCTTATATACAGCCAAAGTTTTCCAAACACAAAGATCCTGGCAAGCAGAAAAAGCTATTAGCAGTTCCTTTTTGGTACTACCTGCTTCTGCACCAGATCTTTGATGCATAAGAAGGTGCTCACAATAGCCTTGGAGTCTGTTTTATTAAATTCCATAAACAAAAGGAAAAGTAGTCTGGAGCGCTAACACTCTCTGAGAGATATTTACATGCTCAACAGATAGATGATGCTAAATCATCCAAGAGAGGGGTGACTTATCTCTGCAGCTTTAAACCTTGACATTTAGCAGAACTGAACAAATGGCACATGTACCTCAAGTACACAGGATTTATTGTTTTCATCTACCTTGGTGCCTCTTTTATGTGAGTCCTTATTAAAATATTACTGTAAACATCTAAAGCTTCAGTCCAAATTCCTGTGATATCATCTAAGGGTTTGAATATTTGCTAGCTGGAGATGTCTCTTTTCTAGAATTTTGAAATTGTACCCTATTCTTTGTTTTGTGATACACTTACCTTCTGTCTCCAGAAAGGGAATGCCGCATAGAACTGTGAGCCATTATTTTTATTTCAAAGGCAAGACTCTGTATCGATAACACATTCAGACTCAGCAGGGATACCTAAAGGGGCTGCAAAAACCTGTTGATTGCTTCTGAAATACTGACTGGTGGTATATTTCCCCAATAAAAAGACTGAGTACCAAGTGCATCATCATTCTAGAGCAGAAAGGCTGAAGGATGGCTTTTCCAGGTTAAGCCAAAGGTCTGACCATCCACAAGGGGCTTCACTCTCCAAAGATAGCAAGGAAGCAATGCCCAGCAGTTCTTCAGTCTTGTGTTGGACACTTGGCCTCTATTTTTAGTGTTTTTGTTTAGAAATATTATTCACATTTCCTTTGTGGTTTTTTAATTAATTTTCCCAGTTTTATTTCATTGTCTGCTTTTTCTTTAAGGCATTTCCATTCCTTTTCAAGACAGGCTTGTCCTTTCCATGATACTGAGTAGGAATCAAGCATATTTGAGGAACAGTAATGACGGGATGTGGCACTCAGTGTTGTGGTCTAGGTGACAGGGTGGTGATCGGTCCAAGGTTGGAATTGGCCTTAGAGGACTTATTCAATGATTCTATGAATCTGTGACATGAAAGATCAAACCAATAGTGGTACTACCTCAGGATATTCTCCACTATCCTCGAACAGAGAAACTTCCTAGCCCAGACACAGTATCACTGCATTTAACCCAGGGCAAGTTTTTGTCACCTGGGTTTAGCTTGGGTATAATCGCTATCTGTGGTGCCTGGGGAAAGGGTGGGAAAGGCAAGGAAACAATTAGAGGTGGTCACCAAACTGAGACAGAGATTCAGGTCTATTGCTAGTCACTCCCAGGCTAGTCACTCCCAAACCAATATTTATGAATCTCATCCAACTTACATTCTACTTACAAATTTTAGCTCTAAACCTGCACTTTAAAAGTTTTGAAAGTGACAAGGCAATGAAAAGGAGATCACGTTTTCTTTCCAGTGACATATACCAATAAAATGGGATTGAATAGAAGCTGTCTGCTAAAAGTGTTTTCTTCATAGTTCAGTGATACAAGGAGGCAATACTGCTTGACTTATTTTGGAAAAAAAACCCCTCCACATTATTTGGTAAAATTTTTGCACAAGAGGAACTCATTAAAATTCAAGAAAATACACTATCATCATTTCTTGTATTTCAGCAGGTATCTTGCTTTTTAGGTCTAAAAAGAGGTGGAAATATCAACCAGGGCTTTTATCAACCAAGGCTTGTAATTGTTCACTTTCCTTGTGGAAGTTTCATTCACCTCTGTAAATAAAACTCGGTCCTTCTTGCTGCACAGTCAGTTGTCATTTTGTCTTCCTTTGCAATACAGTGAAAAGATCAGCAGAAAACACTAGAACTACTCATGTTTTTATGTGTTCTTTTCTTCCTGAGAAATAAGAACTTTTTCTTGTTGTTGAAGAGCCTAAAGTAGGAGTGGAGGAAATACTATCACATCTTGATTACATTTGTACTGATGTTCATGTGAATGGCACACAAGGGACCTAGTGCAGTGCATAGGATCGGCATTATTAAACTATAAATATCTACACTGCTGTTGGCTACATCTGAGCTTGTCACCCTAAACTTTATTACTAATACTAAGAAGTAGAAACATTTGACCTGTTTCACATATCTACATTAGACAGAGCTGTATTAAGTTTCAGAGGGATTACAAATCTTCTCCAAACTGCAGAAAATGAATTACTTAAGAGTTAACAGTCCGTAAGAGTTTCAGTGATGAGTTTCTTACTCTTTGAAAGAATATAGGGGAGAGAAAAATCCAAGAACAAAACCAAAAAACAGAATATGTGAGAATAGCTGGAGAATATTTTGTCAGAATCAATATCTTTATATATAGCAGGTAGGTTTCTGAATTTTTTTTTCAATAAGAAATATTGGATGAGTTGAACAAAAATATGTGTACATGGACACTATAGACATGAACATATACATACATGCGTAACTGAAGGACACATTACTGATACAGTGAAAAAACTAGCATGTAATCCTGTGTGTTTTGATGGTTCTGAAAAAAAGGCTGTAAAAAAAACTTTCAGTTCCTTCCTTTAAGGTTTTTCTGGCACAGAAACACATCCCTGGCTTACTAATTGGCTCTGAGTCTTTTCTTCAGTGGGGATTAAACCCAGTGAGATAATTTCAGTGAAATAGGTTTGAAACACTGATGTCTTTGTCATGTTCTGTTCATGGTTGGTCTCATTTGAAACTCACATTTCAAATCCAGAGGTATCTTGCCAGAAGGGAATTTTCTGGTACCTCAGATACATGAGACCATAAGGTTCCTTGAGGAATTTGCTTCTAAACACCCTCCTCTCAATATCAAATTGCCAGTTTCCCTCTGGACCCTTCTCACTGTGCAACTTTCTTTACAGGATCCCCTATAAAGAGCCTGGTGGGTTGTGTGGAAACAATGCAGGAAAACTGCTCCTATAGCTTTGCCCTTTCTTCAGAAAAACCACTCCAAAGAAATACAGGATTCAGAATGGCCTCAGGAATAACTACAGAAAATGAATAGTGTTTCAAGCCATGGAGGAGGCAAAGCTGGGCAACTGAGGAGGTGTGAGGAATAGGTGCCTACCCAGCCCCAGGGATCCAGCGACCTAATGCTGCAAAAATGCCACACACATTAATGAAATAACCCCGTATCTGTCATTCTGTGAGTATTGACACTGTTTCTTGTAATTAAGTGGAGTTTGTTTACCTTTCCACTCATTGTGTCTTTGCTGAAATCAACAAGAACAGCAGAGGTATTCTAAAGAATGAAACCAAAATTGCCTAAGTTTGACTAAAAAAAATAGTAATTCAATGTTTTGTATCTCATTTTACCTTTAAATTCATGAAAAAGCAACCCTTGAGACCACTTCTAAAATCAAAACTCTGACTTTAAATCTAGCTGTTTGATGTCAGATCTGGTGTCGAGTAGATCTGGTGGCATCAATAACTTCTCATACAGTGTAAGTTTAAATTTTACAGCATTCAGATGTAGGTCTACAATGGGCAATGGGTTCAGTGTTTCAGGAATACCAGGCTGACAGTCTTGGAGGCTGCAGTCCTATCCAAAGTACAGCAATTGTTCTCAACTAAGTGATAGAAGATCCAGTCATTTAAACTCTACTTCTGCATCCTCCCAAACTTTCCCACAACCTTCTTTTGATGTAGCTCAGCCGTGTTGGAGGCAGGCGTTGGCCCTTCTGCCAATCCCAGTGTCCACACTGATGGTTCCGTGATGTGAACTCCTGTCCCTCTGCGAGCCGATCTGCAACATCCAATTCAATTCACTGAATGACCTACAGGCACTACTAAACACAGCCGGATGCAAGCAGTGATCCAGAAATGAAAGGTTTGCTATCCTCTTACCAATAGCCTGAGGTGCCCTGCCCTTTCTGGCGATGGTTGTGTGAGTTAAGGTTGTGTATTCAGTACCAGAGCTCTTTCACCTCAGACCACTTCACTGTGCAAAGTACAGTGCAGAGTTTTAGCTGCCACAATATAACTTCACTTCAAAGAAGCTTGGGCGTGTACCAAATCTACTGCGTGCTTCAGTCAACCACCAAGTAAGAGTTTCCTCTGAAAACCAAGCAGGTTATGGTCTTTTTTCTAATTCACTTTCCAGTAAGTTCAGGATTGTGTTATTTATTTCAATAAAACCTTGAGAAAATATGCACACCTAAATATAAAATTTTATAGAACTTACATACTGACTAACAACTTACAGGTAAAACCTATGGAAAACAATATATGGTTTATGGCTTTGTTTTTCTTTCTTGTGTCCTGGATCATTGCAAATAGAAAAACAGAACATAAATCAGAAAAATGTTAATGGCAAAGAGTCTTAACTCTGAAACATCCTTGGTTACAACTATTCATTGGTAAATTTATGTCTGCTAGCTGAAGGACGATACTGAACCTTCACCTTCCAGAAAAGCACATAGCAGAGTGATCAAGAGGCTCTTCCACTTCTGAAGGGACACAGGTTCCTTCATATGGCACTTCAGAACTCCAAGACTACACTCTACAGCAGGGAATACTAGGTGCAGAAAAATGTTTCTTCAGATTGCATTTGGCATCTAACCCTGAGGGCTTATTCACAGATTTCCTCCTTAATATTTCAGGGTTATTTTGATATAGCAAGTGCTGCACTGCTTTAGGGAGAGGTGCTATAAGAATTCCTGATGTCTGTTCCAGGAATGAATTATTTCAAATGTATTTTTCATTGATTTTCAAGATTAAGTATAGATAGACCATTTCATTCACTGCTCTCTCCTGCTTCTCCATGGCATATCACCCTTTAGTCTGTGTAGAAAAGCATGAAGAATCAGGATTCTGATTTCCTTTAAGCAGAAAGATTCCTCTAAGTGAACCATTGCAGTCATATGGTATTTAGAAATTGCGTTCATCTACACCTAGTATTTTACATTTTACAAAGATCCATGCATGGAGTCTGCAGAACAGAAATAACTGAATTTGCTAATCATAATGATTAGGTGAATCACAGACACAAGCTGAGTTGAGCAGCAAAATAAACTAAAATTAGCAACAGCATGCCCCTGGCCTAGGGCAACATCCAGCTGATGAACAGAGACAGCAGGGACCTCATACTTGCTCTACATTCTGTTACCAAAATAAATTTGTTGTGTCACTCGTATAATAGCAGGGACAACATCCACCTTCTGGAGCACCTGCATGGCAATTTCTATGTGGTTTTGTTTCTTTGTTGCCACAGTCCACCTGCCTGGATGCATTCGTTGGGAGATAATACAAATATTGTGAGAAAGACAATGGTGGAATAGCTGTTCTTACATCTGCCACCAATAATCCACCTAAAGCCCTTGCATTTGCTCTTCACAGGATCTATAAAGGCATTTCAAAAGATCTATATAGCCATATTTTGATTCATCAGCTCCCCATCAGCTTTTCATGCTCTTTTTGCTTGCCACAGATTAACACTCTCCCTCACTTGGCTGTAAATGCTGCAACACAGCTTTTTATAAACTAATCAATGTTTAATCATTGTAATACTTTGGAGGTTAAGAGAGGTTCAGACATGAAAATTATATTGCACTTCCCCAATATTGAAAAGATTTCACTTCAACTCTGTGGGATTAATAAATCATATTATTCCCATTATAACCAGGAATCCAAATTACGCATTGGCTATGTACATTATCCTAGGTTACACAATGCAACAGTGGCAGAGCAAGGAATCAAACTGGTGAAAACCTCTCCTGCAGTGAATTAGACCAGTTCTGTCTGTGTGAATGTTTCAAGAGATATAACATTGGATACAAACTGTTACTGTGAGCTGGATATTCCTTTGCAGTCCACACTCACTCCTGTCTGCATTTTTTTCCATTTAATATGACCTAGTTCATCACATTAATTAAGATAAAGAACTGGAAACACTCAGAGAAGTATGTTGATCTTGCTGTGCATGAACTAATCAAGTAACACTGAGCAGCTGGTCAAATGACCAGACTTTGACTGATGCTACTGTCACCAAGCACCTAATGATGAGGAAGCAGCTTGGGGTCCTTGGAAGCAAAAATTAACATGTCAGTAGCTGAAAAAGTCACCAGCCTGAATTGGAAAATTCTTGTATTCCATGCAAATTATTGTCTTTGAGATGATGTATGCAGGTCAACCCTCTTACTTTGGAATAGTTGTTATAAACTAATGTCTTTCGAGTATGTTGTCCACAAAGCACATATGGAGTTTTTGCCGCTGCCCTGTCTTTCCCTTGAATTTCCATGAGGATGCTGATGTCAGCTGAAAATTAGAGGCCTAAACAGATACTAAGTACCATTCTTTGCAGATCTCAGCCAATAACCAGAACCTGTTTTACTGATTCTATAGATGGCTTGGTTACAGTAGCATCAATCACATTTTGACTTGAGTTTCCAGAACAGGAAAAGCCATTTCTCTCCTCCACCAAACCAAATGTCATTACTAACCCAAAAACTGTATATTAAAAGTTAAGGAAGATCTCATGTATTGCAGTTCATGGTTTTCAATAAATGAGGCATAGATTTAGCACGCATCTGCTATTCCTCTTCAGATGTTGTAAGACTAGTTTCATCCAGTGAGCACCTTACAAAAGACATAGCAACATTTATTCCTTGAGTCTTTTGGAGACATATATTTCTTTTTCAAAGCTTGTCTGAAAACAAAAGTAAATAATTACCAGAAAAATGGGCAAATCTGTTTATATTTCTCCTTTTCATCTTGCCAACCGTTCATGAATAAATAGAAAGAATATTTTCTAGGAAATGCTTAAAGAAACTAATTATTTAAATTTCTATGCAAAGGCTCTAGCTGAAGCAGCAACAAGGTGGGGGCTATACAGCTGTGGACGTTCATTCAAGAATAAAATCTTCGTGAAAGCTTTTCTCAATAGCTGTGAAAACTAAAATACACATTCAGGAGGGGGAAAAAAAGAAAACATTAAGACACAAATTCTCTTCAAGAATTTATTTCAGCAGGTTTCTCTGCATCCTCCTCATTAGAAAATGTTGTACTATCTGAAATCTGCTGCATCCCTGAAGCAACAGAATTTCAAAGTGATTATGCTGCAGGATGAAAGTATGTAACATGCTGGTTAGAGCACTCTCTTCTCTGCATTGATTTGAAATGGTGAATGAATGTTACTACACAACAGATTACCTGGGGTTATTTAGGATTTAGGGTACACTGTCTCTGAGGACAATAATTAACTAACTAGTAAAAAAAAACCCACCACTTTTTTGTCTTTTTTCTTAGTCTCATATTTTTTTATAACAAGACCCCTTACCCTCTTTCAATTATCTGTGCCCACAGTTTGCCATCACTGCATAGGTTTTCTAACACATCCAGCGCTTTGCTCACTCTGTTTTCTCTCAAGTTTTTTAACATTATGGAACTAGCTGAAGGTGGTGATGAGCCCTTTATATCCATTATTCGGACCTTTAGAAAAGTGCCATCAGGACCCTCCTTCACCTTTTCTTTCTCACAGAAATGTGTTTAATGGCTTGAAAGCAATCTGGATGTCCTACTATCTGGTACTTCCCTTAGTTTGCAAATAACTCAGAAAAGTTATTGCATTTGTATGATATCTACACAATGCAGTAACCTTCCTGGGTCAGTTTCTTTAAATCATCCCTGGGGGTTTCGTTTGAGCATTGTGGAACAGTTTATTTTATATGAAAAGTTCACAGAAGAAGAATTAGGAGGAACTGGAAATCCAGTGGGAGTAAAGACCATCACTGAAAATTAAATGAGGAGGAGTATTGTTGATTTCTATTTTGCTCAGGCCTTTGCAGTACAGTTGCAACCAGCCCAATATTTTCCAGAACTATTTTGTCCAGGAAAAGGGAAGTGTGGAATGTGCTGCATTTTGTGGATGCACCATCAATGAAAGTGCTCAAAGTCAACATCAGTTCTGGCCCAACATTAGAAGTGTTCAAAGATAGGTTGGATGTGGCTTGAAGCAACCTGACCTAGTGAAAAATGTCACCGTCCATGGCAGGGGAGTTGGACTAGGTGATCTTTAAAGGTCCCTTCCAACCCAAACCATTCAATGTTTCTATGACTTCATCATCCAAAACAAGAGCTGCAATATTCATACCTTAATAATCCTGACCATTCTTTGTTGCTGTGTCTTTTCCAAGCATGGACAAAAACAAGTTGAAGAGAAACAACAATCCAGCTACTAAAAAAAAAATTAAAATCTTCTAAGTGCCTTGAATTTCATGGGTGTTTATACTCTCTCTCCTTTGTATCTTTTACTTTTCCCAAGGAAAGGGGACAACTTTCCCCTGGTAACAGTGCCAATCTATTTTAAATTTGCTAGGGCTGTTCTCATATCACAGATGCTGAAAATATTCTCTATATTCCTTCCATCTAGGGGGAAAAAAACAGAGCAGAACTGTTTCTGCAAAGCTCTAGTGTCTTACATGTAGTGCATTGCTATCCACATTGCTGTAGTCCATCACTGATAAAAAGTTGTTTTGAAAAATACTGAATTATATAGTTGCCTAGGCAGCAGGGACTGGATTGATTGACCTGGGAGGTCTCATTCAGTTTAATATCCTTCATTCCTGTGAAAAGGGAATACTAGTAATCGAGTGTTCAGGTGTCATTGTTTGAGATTCAGAAGTGCTATTGGATCTCAGTAAAGCAAGACAGCAAACATCTTACTGAAGCTTTGTAAATTATAAAAAATATTGCCATAGTTCATGTTGTTCCTTTAAAACTAGACCAGATGTTTATTGGGCTGAACGTCCTAGAGGAAAAAATGAAATGACCCTTGGGAAAATGTGGCAAACTGAACTAAACTGCCGACTTTCTATTTCCCCCTGTTTAGGAGGAGTTAATTAGTTTATTCCATATTAAGCATAGCACGCCCAAAAAGGGGGCTACATATGCAGAGTAATAAATCCATGAGATTTGTTGAGATACTAATTTTCAAGCAGATATGTTTTCCTTGTAGAGAAGAATGGGTGAGAAAACAGGCAGGATAAACTGAAAATTCATCTATGCAAGAGCCATACAAACAGACATACCAGCATTTTGCCTATTCAAAAAGTGTAGACAGAAGACACAAGAAATATTTATAACATGTCTCAAACATGAATATTCATTCCAGAGCAACATCCTTTTTCGTTGTAATTTCAACTTCCTTTACAGCTAATTAGCAAAATCCCAGCTTTCCAGACTTGCATAGCATGAATGCAAGTTTTCATCACTCAGTTACTTTCAGAAAAATGGTAAAAAAATTTAATACAGCCAAAACAAAGTCATTTGTTTTGAACTAAATAATGTAGACCACGTTTATGGAGTAAAGTAACCTACACAGCAATTGCTCTGAAAGAGATGAGAAGATTATAGCTGATAATCAAAATAATAGTGAGCCCGTTCACTGATGCAGCAACAAGAAAATCAATGAAATAAATCGCTGAAAAAATTAAACAGGGTAACGGTGAAAAGACATTGAACAATAATTTCTTGTCTTCTCTCATCAATACTGAGGCCATGCTAACATGTTGTCTGCAGTCTTACTCTTTACAAAATGAAAAATTGAAGGGAATCTCTATGAAAATTATTTGAGGACTAGTGGAAATTAATTACAGAAAGAGGTCTTGAACTCCATTAATTCATCTTGTCAATAACAAGATATTACTGCTTTGAATAATCACTATGAGTACACTTACACAAGTTTCACATTAGTAAGGGACTCACTATACTCTTCTCATATGGTCTCTGTTGTTCATATGATGGTGCAGAGCAAGTCAGAATTATATAGATAGCCGGATTTATCAGTTCAGTGTTCTCTGAACATCAGCTTGAATTCCATATTTATTCTTCAGTACAACTGATAGATTCATATCACAAGCCTTCCCTTTTAACATGTAATGACATCAAAGTATAATATTCTACTGATTTATTTTATATAATTGAACAAAGGAATGTCTGGAATTCTGGTCTCTACGCCAGGGACTGTTTATGTATTTTATATTGTGGAGTGTCCCTGGATAAAAACAGAAATAAACCTATAACCAGAATTTTAAAAATAAGAAATGTCTCTGGCTGCTAAGGGACCCTCTTTATACACTTTGGTTCAGTCTTTGTCTCTGATTTATAGCTCATGCTTTTCCAGGTTTACAGTAGTCCAGCTTCAACAAGAATTGTAAAGTGCCCTCATAACACCTTGTAATGCACGGGAGGAAACGGCTGAGTTGTGAGAGCTGTGGTAAGAGAGCCCTCCAGGCTAGAGGAGTTTTTCCACTTCCTGAGTACTCTTCTAATCGCTAAACCATCATGTATCCTTAAATAACGATGTTTCTCAGACACATTTATTGTAATAGGTGATATTAAACAGAGTTATGATTTGGCTCATAATAGTCTTCAATATCTTATTGCATTAAAAGACATTCCTTGTGGCACATAAAGGAAGGCAGCAGATGATAGAAAAGTTTTGAACTCTCATTGGTTGTACGCAAAAGCGAAAAAAATGAAGCCAAACACAGATAAATGGTTGCTTGCATACTTGCTTGCATAGTTGCTTGCTCTGTTGAATTGTATCCCTAAGAATAATTAGGCTGTTTTAGAATTGTTTTGCTCAAATTACAAAGCGTCTTTGTCTCACAACAAAAAGAAAAAAACCACAATATATGTTTGAAATAAGATTGGTTGAACTGAATCTATGAAGAGACCTGCCCATCTGAAAGGTGCTCTTCAAGTCTGCAAATTCATAAGCTCAGTATCAAGAAATTTTGAAATACCCCAGATATCTCTGCTGGAGACAGTGTAGAGCGTCCCAGCAATGTTATTGGCCAAATATGGAGTCTGAGCTATTTCAGTCATACTTGTCTCTGACATCATTGATAGTAATCTGATATCAGATATCAAAATTTTTCTCCTTTTTTAAAAAATTTTGTGGATAGTTCAAATCAAGAACTTGTCCTTGAAGAGGAAGGCCAATATACAGAGACAATTCCAAGACTAAGTTAATTCACAAAACAAGTCATAACATTTGGAGGATCCAGCACAAACCCAGAGTTCAATTAAAACAACTGTGAAGTTGTTTATGTCTGACAACATTTTAGGGTTTTTTTTAAATACGTTCAGCTTTGAACGAGAAAGTAAGAACATCAATAATCCAATGTTCAACTCAACTTTCACCACAGAAATCAGTAAGTTAGAATGGAAAAACATTACAGCTGATAAAACAATTACCAAAAAAAAAAAAAAAATTAAAAAAATCAAGAAGCAGTCTTGGAAAATACAACATCATTCATACCCTGGTGACACTGTTTTAGGAAAAGGCAGTTGTCTTTTCTTTCATAGCCTTGCACATAATTTTAATTCGTGGTAATAAGAGCAAATTTTCCCAAATCCCACTTTTGCAAAGACATTTCATGACTGGCATTACGTTAAGATTCCCTTGAACAAAAAGGAACATTTTAGTAAGGTTCAAATCTAACCAAACCAGTCTAGAATTATCATAAGAGATTCAGATTCTGTGACAATAGATTATGAATCACTAGTTAAGAAAAAAAAAAGTCAGATTTGCTAAAATTTTGTTCTCCACAGATTGTTCTGTGCTTCACTTCCTTTCTCATAACCTTGTGTTCCAGAGGACTGACAGCACAGTAACTATAAATATTGCCTAGAGGAGTGTTCCAAGGAATAAAATCTTAAATACTAATTGCTCTTACTTGTTTGGGTTTTTTTAATTTCCTAATAATACCAGTAATGTAATGTGGGTAGACCACATTTTGGTCAAATGTAAATGCCTATAGCATGTACATCTACATCCCAGCTAAACCTACATCTCTCTGGAAAGAGGTGATGGGCTTTGGGGGCACAGTTCACACGGTCTCAAAGCAGAAATTTGAAACGGGTCAGCTGTATATCCAGGAGTACCTGCTTCCCTATTTTGAAAAGTCCAGGGATAACCAACTTGAAGACAGACATGAATATTTTAGAGCTCTAAAATTAGATGAGATGAAGGCCACCCCTGGTACCAAATTTCTACAGGCTATACAAATCTCTCCATTATATGTGTTATGTTCACATTAGCAGTTGCTATGTAATTACTGTGGTTATACTATTATTAAAACTTCAGCATGAAGCTAGCATAACAAAACGCCCTGTATCCAAACAATTCCTGGTTCTCAACCTTCATGTTTCAGCTAAACAAGAAATTATGCCCCTGGTTACCTATGATTTTTCTGAGAATGGATGTACTGATAAATTAGTCATTTTTGCCAAGAAGCAAATCTCATAATTAATTAGGCTCTTTGGGAGTTTAAATTTTCCTTTGTGGATTTCTGCCAAAATTAAAAATATCTGTATGAGCAATTGACCGAGCTTCATGGGTATATCATAGTACACCCTGAGATAATTACTGGAATTCCTCAGGAAGGACAGAATTCCCGGTGTGCTTCAACTTTCATCACACCTATCCTGGCTAAATGATTTACATCATAGTTTTGAGTCCCATTTTCAATTCTCCAACCCTTCTTATGTGCTGTACAGAGAGAGGTGTGTCACTAAATTTTCCCTGGCTTAGGTTTTTTCTTGCTTTTGAGTTTTTTGGGGGATTGTTTTGGCTTTTTTTTTTTGTTGTTAGTTTAGTTTGGCTTGGTTTGGGGGGTTGTTTTGTTTGTTTTGGTTTGGGGATTTTTTGTTTGTCTTCGTTTGGTTTGATTTCGGGGTTTGTGGTTTTTGTTCTGCTTTTTCTTTTTTTTTTAAATCTAAAGAACAGTATTTAAATTTAGGTTATGCAGTTGCTTATTGTGTGCTTTATTGTACTGAGCATCACAATATTCAAGTTTTTCTAAAATCTCACCTTTTATCTTCTGTACCAGAGTCAAAATGACTGCCACTTCCTTTTTTTTTTTTTTTTTTTGTAAGATACTGTGGTGTTANGATACTGTGGTGTTAAACATAACGAAGACTGTTAAGTGGTAGGCCCAAACTGATACTTTAGAAAATATAAAGCTCACTTGAAATAGATGCAAGCACGACACAGATGTGGGCTGAGAGGTTACTCAGGGTGGAGAATCCGAAACCTAGCCAAGAGGGATTGATTTCTGTTGTGGTGTTTCTGACCAATAATAAACAATCCTTTTTAATTGTGTTGCTCAGAGTGTCAGTTTACCTTTGACATTAATACTGCTTTATGCCTGGGCTGTTCATTTGCCACCCTTGAGGCACAGACAATGCAGCCTGTAACAGAGCAAGACAGTTTTTTCTTGTTGTTTGCAACAGCATCATTCTGTGAATAAAGGTGGGATCTAATCCGTTTTGACAGTGCATTGCCAAACATGTCAAGCAATATTTCCAAAATCTATAATGACATTAGGTTTGTTCCCAAACAGGCATTTGCTACCTATCAAATTTTATATTCATGAATACACCTATGCTGATATTTACTTCACTGTTGTCACAACAGAATCTCTTGTATCAACACTAATAGCTGAATTTATGTGCAATTTGCTGCACTTCATGGTTTTTAAACACAAGATTTTGAAGTAAAAATGATAGATAATGCATCCCTCTTTTTTCTCATGTTGTCCTTTTGAAACATGCTTTCCTCGCTGCCCTTTCAACCCTACACATCTTGAAGTACACTGCAGGAGAGGTGGTGCCATTTCTTTGTTAAACACTTTCTGAGATGCTTAAGTATGAAAGATGTTATATCAAATCAAGGATCCAAAAATACTGCAGGAAATTAAGGAAAGACTATTCTATCAGTCAGCCCAGGAAAAAAGATAAATAAATAAGATTGCATTTCTTTATTTGCTGCACTCTTCACTGTAAATTTAGGACAATTCATAAAAATTTGGCGAAAAAGGTTGTAACAAATAAGTCAAGAGTAATGGCTAGCTATTTAACATTAACTTAATATACACTAAAAGAAGGTGACATTTAATTTCTTTCTATTGTTTTTAAGTGTGTCACAGAGCCATTTCAGGGAAAGCCAGAGATATCTGTGTTTTCTTGAATTTGGGACAAACTTTGAATATGCCTACAGAGAACTGGCACATTTATGATGAATGGCTTGTCCACAAGCCTGAGCTCACAATGTATCGATGCTTAATGTGCTGCCTATAAAGTCAATATAGTGACATTTCCCAATTCATCGGTCATTATGGGGACAAAACCATATAAGATTGTGATCCATAGCTAACAGCATGGATATGAAGTGCTCAAAATGGAAAATGCAAGTGAAGGTACAGGCATGGTGACGATGAACTGAGATGAATACCTTCTTTCATCAGTAAATAAAAAGAAGTCTCCAGAGATGAATATTCTCTGCTACTGTCTACTGGAAAGAGCAGAAAGGAGAATTTTCCATTCATGGGTGCTTTTTCCTTTCCCCAACAGCAATCAAATTACACTCTGAGAGGCCTTTAGAGGATATATAAAGTATAAAGCAATGGAGTGGAGGGTAATGAGAAAACAAATAGAAAACAAACCAAAAAACCAAACAAACCAAAAA
>VZRL01002658.1:199328-248999 GCA_013397895.1 Origma solitaria | reverse complement strand
AAAAAAAAAAGGAAGGGAGAACTGTTTTGGTTGTGGGACATGCTTAACAGAGTGGACTCTCTTCAATGACCCTCTCCACCGAGGACTTTGTAACAGCACAAGGATTGACCTTGTAGTATGATGTTCTTTTCTGATAATGCAGAGCACAGGAGGAAGAGTGAGTGGCCCTGAGAAGAGATACATCCAAGAGAGCTGGAGTCATCGTAGCTGGGTGAAATTAAGGAAACTTATGTCTGGGACTACCAGTGTTTCACCCTGAGGCCTGAGATGACCTTGCCTTTGTATTCCCATGTGAACACAGGTGTTGCCTATTGGTGTGTACCTGGTAGAAGAGCACGGTGGGAAGAAAGTAGAAATGTTATTTGGGCATAGACAGAGGAACCAGGGAACTGACTTGAAGATTGGTACTGAGCAAGTAGCATGAGCTGGAGGGGTTTATTAGTTACTCATTTCTGTAGGCAATAGCTGTGTTTTACAGAGTTCCAGCAAATTCTCCTGACTCATAGCATATTCCCTCCTTGTTTTGAGTGCAACCTGATTACCAATAATCAAGGAGGTTTTCCATTTAAATTGTGTCTTCAGGATAGATGTAGTTTTAACATATGCCTGGATAGTGCCTCAGGCTGGCACTTCATGTTAATTTGCATTAACTCATTTGATCCATACAACGTGTGGAAAATGCCTATGATTATTGCAGTAATGTATCAGTGTTAAGACAGTCTGTACAGTATTTTTTAATTAATATTTATTTCTCAGCTTTATGATGCCTCCCTTTGGTCCTTACTCTGTATTTCCTTATCTCCTTGCTCTTTCTGGGCTTTTTCTGTCCCTCCTCATACATGATGCAATAAGCCTCCAGCATGCAGAGGGTCTATAGGTGCTTTCTGGCTTTCACAGATGGTGTTTGTGTGCTAACTTTATTGCTGCCAGCTTTCTTTCCTACCAGAAATTTCAAAGCATACACTAATCTCACAGGGAAATTTGGTAGAAACATCCATATTCCTGTAATCATCGGGTGTGTGCTGAGCTACCTTTAGATGCCAGATACCATTGATAAGGCAGTTCTCCCGTGCGCATATCAGTTTCTTCTCTATTTCATCCCTCTCCTATCCCAGCATGCCTGCCACAGCCAGTGCTGCAGTGATGTGGCAGAAGACAGCTGGTGTGGAAAGAATCTTCCAGAAAGCAGATTTTTAGTGTACAGTGTAAGAGACAAAAATTGACTCAAGTAAATTTTTTGAGAAATCATGAAATTTGAGATCTGAAAGTTGTGTTACTAAAAAAACTGACTTCATCTCCTTGCCACCAGAAATGAGATCTGCTTTGAAGTGACAATGGCTTTCGCTGTGCCTGTTAGCACAACAGATATATTTTGGCCCTGCAAAACAGCAGAAGCCACAATAAATGACTTTGTGCAGCACATTTGCAAGGGCTGGCTCATGTGAGAACTTGGCAGAGCTTGGCGTGATGTTGACAGCATGACACAACCTGAGTCTTACTCAGCTGGAGAGGAAGAGAAGTACCTTGTGCTGATAGCATCCAACTTTCACTGCACTCTATGCTCTTTTGAAAACTTTGTGTGTATGCCTTTGTATCTGGTGAGCTAAAAGAGGCTTGACTCTTCTTGGAGTTGTGTGGAAATCTCAGCCAACCGGCTCTTCTTTGCTGCATCCTTTCACTTCATGCAGTATAAGGGTGCCACCCCGAAGCTGAAACAGGGTAATAAAGAAATCAGAGCTCACAGGTAAAGGACAGATAATTGCAGGTGCCCAAAAATCAAGCATTGATCATAGACATATTTATCCAGGTAAATCATAACCATAAGATTCACATTACATGATGGAAAAATGCTTTTTGCTTCAACTATTCTAAAAACAAAATTTGAAATATTTCTCTAAGAAATAAATTATATGAGAGTGAGAAATATGAATGTTATATTGGCGTTATATACTCCCCATTTTATTTCAGATGTTAAATATATCCTTCAGATGCTGTGCATCAGCAGTTTCCACCTTTGGTTAATTGGGCACATTAAGATTTGATCCCTCAGGCAAAAAACACTGGCTATTTAGAGTTTATTAATGTATCAGTCCTGTGCCCATAAATCTAATATTTGCTTGGATTTACAGCACCTGTATTTTTATACAAAAATTATTTTTTGGTTAAGCATAAAATATGAATCAAAACCAAACAAAGATAATGGAGATGGGAGATATATTAGGATGTAACTTCATCAATGTTGAAAGACAACAGAACAACCATAGAGATAATGCAGAAATTATTAGTGCCACCTATTGGCAGGCAATGCAAACTTTGCAAGCCATAAAGCAGAAAAATAATATAAAAATAAAATGCTAATTGGTTTCCAAAAGTGAAACTGCCTTTCAAAAAAAAATTGTGGTTTTCTTTCTTTTTTCCTTGGCATTCTTGTATGTTTTATCTTCCTCCATGCAATTTGAAAAACATTTATAGGAGCAGAGACTTTTTAGTAGATAATAAAGATGGAAGTGAAAAACATAATTTCAGATTATGAATGCTACTAATTAAAGGGAGAATCATTATTCTAAAGATTCTCACTGTATTGTAAAAATTTTTGTTTGTTCATTTAAGAAGGGAAATGAACAATGTTATTCACATATCTAGCCAAATAATATGGGGTAGACAAGATTAAAAATAATCTATTCATAGTCCTTTTGAGAATGACACTGTTCATTATCAAAACCCACTGAAATATTAATCTTTTCAGTGCTTTTCAAAAGTGCTCAAATTATTACAGCTTACTTCAATTTATTTTTATTATGGGCTATGACAATTTTTTAAGAAACATTTTAAACAAGTCAAATTTATAATGAAAGATATGAAAGATATGAGAGTAAAAAAAGTATTACAGGAAACACAATATGGTTTTGTGACCCTGTGCATTTAATACAACCAAATGGTGAGTATATTTATTTCTATGCTTAAAATATACTGGGAAATGTTGCTTTGAACTCAAGATACATATGTGAATGCAAGTATGAATGTCACAGACCTGGCAAGGTCAACCAATTTGTTGAACCCTAAGATTCTTCCTGCAGGTTTAGTAAGCACTACATCAACTTCTCCCCAGCCTTGAAGGAAAATAAAAGAGCCTGAACTCTATGCTACTTCCTAGAATCATTCCAATTTGACAGTGAACTATTGGTAAGTGATTTATCAGTAAAGTGATTCAAGTCTTTTTGTGCCCGCTTTCTGTAGTTTTGCTTGGAACAGAGTTCCTTGGCTTAATTATCAGAATATTATGAGGCAGTGTTAAAAGCTATGTGTGACATCTGCTGCTTCTTTTCTATCCACAGTTGCTCTCTCACAGAAGGAAATTAGATTATTCTGATATAATTTTGTCTTGACAAATCCATGTTGACAGTGACTAATTTCCTTGGGGTTTTTTTAGATGCTTACAAATAGTTTGATTATTTGTTCTAGCATTCTTCCAAGAACTCAAGTTTATCTAATTTCCTAAAATTGTTTCGCATTCCTTTCAAAGATCACTACTACATTCATTCTTGATCATCACCCATTGTCCTTGACTTTTTAGAGCTGCTTCTATCATCTTTGATATTTTATCAGCTTATTCTTCAAGTATCACAGCGCCACAGCTAATTAAAAACATCTAAATTAGTAACAGGTATTTAACCTGTTTCTTCCCACTTAGAGCCTTGGTCTTAAATTTTCTCCATTGCTACTTATTACTGTAATATTGAACTTCCTTTCACACTTCTAAATAAGAGTGATTCAGAAAAAATATTAGAAACATATCAGTATCACCTGGTTCTCTTTTTTTTTTTTTTGGTTATTTAGTTTGTCTTATTTTTATATGTGATGAAAGAATGATTTTTATTATCATTGTGGCCTTTAGGATTGAAATCTATTGTGTGTCTTGGTAATTTTTGATTCTGCAGCATCTCATTTATGCAATGCTTCTCTACCCTTAGGAAGTGATTTAGCTTCACCTATTCAGATGCTTCCTGAAAAGGTCAAAATTTAGCACTATTTCTCATAATTTAGAAAATCTTATACTTTCTCTTCTGGATTTATACCCTTAATATTGCTCCCTTAAGTAGCTCCTAGATTTCTTGAATTACAGTGTTTTCTTACAAGACAACTCTTGTTTACTAAAGCCTCCTTTCCTGAAATCAGCTGTTTTTATTTTGCAGTTCTTTCCTTTTCCTTTCACATGTCTCATGAACTACTATTGCATGACTTTTCTCACTCACTTGTGCCTTTTAATCCGATGTTCTTGACTGATTCTTCCCAGGTCATTACAACAAGGAAAGAAGTCTCTCTTTTAGTTGAGCTGTTTGCCATCGACATTCGTGACTGTCACCAGGTCATCACAAGGATTTTGTTAGCTGTTCACATCTTTCCCCAATGGAAGAATACAAAGTTAAAATGCCTTACTATCCTCAAATCCTGACATTGGTATAATTTTCCCATTTGATCACAAGAAATCTCAATTGCTTGAATATTTATGTTGATAATCTGCTGTTTATCTGCTTTTCTTGACAATGCTCTTTCAAAAATATTTTTTAATTATTTTAAAGAGTCATATAAGTATAGCAAAAAGACAGCAACATATCAGATAGAATTCATAACACAGACAACATCCCCCAGTAATCAGACTAGGCCCAGCCTGCACTAGGATAACTCACTCAGAGCACTGAAGATAGACATATCTCTCTAAACTCTGATTATGAGTCAGAAACATTTGCAAAAGCATTCTTCTGAAGCCCTGCTCATTGCAGCATTCTAGGTAGGATTTTTCAGTTTGCTGCAGTAGAAGTTGATTTACTTACCTGGTTATTTGTAAGAAGATTATCTTTTTGTTCTTAAAATCACCTTTTCCAAAGCAGAATTTAAAAAAAAAAAAAAAAAAGGTAGATATTCCCAGAAAATATCTCAAAGAACGATTCTTGGTTTAATTCATATCAGTAAATATAATGAATGAGGTAAAAATCATGTTTGTGAGATAGATATAGATTTCCGTTTAATCAAAATTAATTCCTTACCTTTTAGCTGTTCTTCAGCTTAATAACTGTCTTGAAAAGGTTTTATTTCTTGTTCTCTGAAGTCAGAGGGAATTTTGCTGCTAACTTCAATGAAGAAAGATTTCACCTGAAGCAGTTCAGTCTAATGATTCCTTAATAAAATACTGGAGATTAGTTTGAGCTTTATTACGTCAGACAACTGCATTCACATCTCTCTATTCCAAGGATATTCTATTTATAAAGTGGATACTACTGAAAGGCTGCTGATTATCAAGGTGATGGAATCCATACTAGAGCAGGTCCTTTCCTTTTAAAGTATTTATGACTAGAGTTCCACAGTTTTGTGGTTTTGTGAGGGGGAATTTTCAGCTGTACATCTTTCACTGCTGCTGGCAGATGTAATGTAGAGGACTGAAGTTCAGCAATCAGCTAATTGATTACAGCCTCTGGCTCAGTGCTTGCCACAATCTCCCTTTTTGCCTCTCTGATTTTCACAATATCACAAGCTTCTTTATTCTTTCCCTTCAGTACAGCTATCTTGTATTAGAACTACACAAACACTATAAACTACAGAATGCAGGTCCCTCTCTTCTTTGTTTTCTCTTTCAGCATTCCAATAGAAAAGGAGACCCTTAGGTGCTGTTGAGTAGAAACATTATTTTGTTAGAGAACTAAGAGCCAGCCCAGGGGGACATTTCAGAAGTCATTGCAATGTCATACGGCTCCCCAGTGACACTGGACCGCATCACTTCCCTCACACACAGCCGTCTGATGCTACTGAATCTGAGAAACAGCCATAAACATTGCAGTTATGGTGACCATTATCTTTTTCCTGGGGGATTTCACTCTTCCTTGAGAATCTCCAGAGTGATCGCACTGCAGTACACCAGATAATGATCTCAGACACAGAGGTAGACAGGCAGGATGGAGGTGGGCAAAAATAATTCTTAACTGGTTTTTTGTGGCATGGCATTTTATTTGGGTTGATAGATGCACAAGTCTCTGTGCTCACCTGATTAGTGCAAACAGTCTTCTCCTTTCATAAAACAGAAAAAATGTCCCCTGGCAAGTGGAACACCACTGTGTTTCAGGAAAAACCATGACATCTCAAGACTCAACATCTTAAAGAAAAAATGTATCACCCTACTGTCTTTGTCCCTCTTATGATTTTGGCTCTCATTAAGAGACAATATAAAAAATCGTTTTCTTGGTTCCAAAACTGGTAAAGCTTTTGAGTACTACAAGCTGAAAAAAATGTCAATGTGCCTGCCTTCTTCATATAAACTTTCCTTTCACGTCCTGTATGGGATGGTTTCACACAGAAGACTGGATTTGAACTGACCTGGTGTGGAAGATCATACATTTTTATGTTGCTGCAAAGTTATTGACCAAAATATTGAATTTTGTTCTGCATGACATGTGCTATGAGGCAGACTTAGTGTGATTTTTTTAAAAGATAACTCCATCGGGTAAACATTTTTGCTGAAAACCTTAACCAGTTTGCTGAAAATATTGTAGATTAAAGTATTATCAGTATTTTCTCAGACTACTGCAGTGAAGTGTCATTTCATTTTTGAGGGATGACGCATTAATGAATTAATCAGAAAATGTGTTAAAGTAATAGCCATAGCAAACCCAACTCTCTCCCACTTCAGTACATTCTGCTCTTTTGAAATGCTGAAAGAACTTCTGCTTACATCTATAGAAGAACTCTCTAAGAGCACTCAATAAGCTGTTAGTTTTGCCTTAATGCCTTAGCATTAAGACTGAATCTGTGGAATTTTATTTTAGAATATATTTTTCAGGTGGATACAAGAATAATTTCTTTGTCATTACAACACTCAAAAGTCTCTTGAGCATGCAAATCCATGCGTCTATTTCTACTGCCTGAACAAGAAAAGAATCCCACATATTTGTCTTCTTGAACATGCTGTCCATGGTGGTGATATAAATACTATTTATGAGCTGAAGGGGTAGCATGACAGTTTTGTTACAGTTAAAAACTGTTCACAGCAATAAAATATAAGTTTCATAAAAAGCCACTTATCCTAGGGACTTTATTTTAGTAATAATCAAAACACTCTTCTCTTTTGTCATGAACATTGTATTTATGAAAAGAAAGTATTTAAGGAGAACTAGGGATAAGATTGACTTCATGACACAGAGAGATATGGTGGTATGAAGACAAGTAGCAACTCACAAAAGTCTCATAAAGGATGACTCAAGGGGTTCTTTGTAAGCTTTTCTCTATTTAATGGAATGCAAGTACTAAACCAGCTTCAGGACGGAAGGTCAGCTCGAGTATACAATACCCGATTCAGTGCAGGTTACAAGTAAATCAAGCTGCTTGCTCAGTTCCAGGAATTCTCTCAAAAACTGAAAAGATTATATTGCTTAAAGGACCATTGTGTTATTAATTGAACTCCTCAGTGTGTTGAGAATTGTATAGCACAGCTGTAGCAGAGCATCCCCTCAAAACCACCTCTAAACATGGTTTTGTTGAGCTTTGTATTCATTTTCTAAGGAAGAACTAGATGGGGATTTCTGGAAAGACACTCTTTATTGTAACCCCAGGCCGCAGAACAGTCTGCTAGTGCAGAGTGCTGCATGATGGAGGTCCTAGGGGAGCCTTGAGAAGCCTTGGGGTTTAGATGGTTTAGATAGGCAGCAGCTCGCAGCCCACGGAGCGCCGGAGCTGCACAGAGCTGGCACTGAGCTGCTGCCGCGCTCACCATCCCCATAGGAACGGAGCTCAGCGCAGATTAGCTCCAGCCTTGCGCCGTCACAGAGCACCACAGCACTGGCGCCTGCAGATAAGCTCAGCGCTTGGGAAGCTTCCCTCATAGCAAATCCAGGAGAAGTCACCAATGGGATGATGATAAAGGTGTAATATTCATGAATATCAGCAACAGCCTGATCTTTGTTTCCTTGCCAATTGTCTGACACAGGACAGAGTTGGGAAAAGCTTATCAGAGAACTGCTCAGGAAACTGGAATTTCACTCATGGACACTTTTGTGAGGAAACAGAAAAATCTTTTAAGTTTTCCCTCGTGGATACTTCGCACCATTAAATGTACAACAAATGACTTCCTCACATCCCTTGACTGCCTTCCAGCTTAACTGTGTTAAAACAGTAGAGTGCTAAAATCGTTCTTTGGAGACGAAGCAGCATGGTCATGGTTTGAAGTGAAATAAACATGTAATAGTGAAAGTGCGGCTAACCAGTGTGAAACAAATTAGTTTAAAAGGTAAGACACTGCTTCCTCCTTTCTTGTTTTAAAATGTCCCTTTTCCCAAGGGCTAACAAAAAAGGAAAAAGAGAATTTGTCTGTTTTTATATAATGTCCACTTCAAACAAGCCAAAATCCCTGAAATTACAGTTCAGTGAAATCTTCCTTTCCTAAAGTAATACTATCTAGAAATTAGATTCTTTTATACCAACATAGAATTTTGAAAGAAAAACAAATTGCTACATCTTGTGTTTTGACCAGATGGACACTATCTGTAGGTAAGGGCATTGCTACTATTGACTGACTATAAAAAGCCACCGAAAGAGAGACAGCAGGGAGGAGAAACCTTTTGAAGCCTTAGACCAAAGTATTTGCTGGTATTTGTGAAGGATACAATTTCATAGTCAATCCCATCTCTGGACTCACACATCAATGACAAGTCTTGGCAGAAATGAAGTGCTGCAAGTTCCTGTTCAGAAAAATTAGGCAATTATTAAGAAAAAATCATTTAGAAATATTTTTGTCTGGTTAGTCAAGACTTGTCACTGTAATTGGTAAATATAAAAGCCACAGAAATGTGACAGAATTTAAAATAGAACAACATACTATTAATTTAGAGATGTTTGGAAATGTTAGTGAGGTATGTATCTAAATCCTGATATTTTTCCATATTTCATAGCTTGTACTGTGAAGAGTATTTTCATGAACTGTTTTCAGACCATTATAGCCAAAAGTTCAGTTGAATGACAAATTTTAATTCCCATCTGGTCACTGGTGCCTCACAAGAAATAAATCTATGCTGCTGGTATATTATAGAACAATGTTTGCAGAAAGCAAGGATCAAATTTGGTGTATGAACAGTTCCCTGAGTATACCTCTGGGACAGAGGTTGCAATGGAAGCACATTGACAAGACACCTGTAGGAGAGGAGCTCACACTGCCTCTGCACACACTCATTCTCTCTGCCTCACAAACATGCAGATCACTTCTGAGCACAGAAATGTTAGTTTCAGAAGCTCTGAAAAGCTTCAGTTACCTTCATAAGCTCTGCAGCCAACATTTAGAAAAACACAGGAATTCGTCAATCTTATAGCCCAGTTGACCCCCCAAAACAGGCTCTACACAGCAAGATGTCCTTCTTTCCTTCTGAACATTGGCATTTTATTTGGCAGACAATGACAGAAGAGCACCTGAAAGGACTACAGCCCACGATCTGAAACAGTGCTCAGTCTGAGAGGAAACAGCAGCAGACAGTGGATGCTTAAGGAAGTTATATAAAAACAAGACAAATTCGAATACTATAAGTATCTGATAGTTACTGATTAAAGGATTTCTTAAATCAGGCATTGTTTCAGATATTTGTATTTATCAGCCCCTGAGGGAATTTTTATTCTTCCTGTAAATTTGTCTGAATCCATTTCTACCTTTGTTCTTTATAATATCCTGTGGCAATGAGTTCCACATTTTAATTGCAATCATGTTAAAAAAGTTCTTCACTTGTTTTAAACCTGATGCTTGAAAAATATCACTTGACAACTTCTTGCTCTCTTTGAGAGCTAATGAATGATCATCACTCCTGATTTTATATACTTGTACCATATCACAGCTTTTCCAAATTGGAGGTCTTATTCTGTTTAATCTCCCTTAAAACCAGAGCTGTTCTGCACTGTTGCTCATCCTTGTAACATTCCTTCCTGCTTCTCTATTTCTGCCTAACCCTTTTCAGAAGAGACCATTAGAATACACTTTATTACTAAAAAATATAAATGTCATAGTGATTTATATGCTGCCTTAATGATGTTTTCTGTTTCATTCTACCTTCCTTTCCTAACAACTTCTAATATCATATTCTGCCTTTCTGAGCTCACCGGGCATTAAGCTCTCTTCAAAAAACCATCGTAACAATTTCGTGATCCCTTCAATTGTAACAAATTTTGCAATCACATTTGTATCTGCACAGATATGATTACTTTTCCCATTGAGCAGTATTTTGCATTTCATCGACCATTTTATTGTCAGTCAATTACCGAGTAACACTGTCAATCCCAGGATTCCTCTGCACCCCTTCACAGGCAGGCTCCCCAGACTTTTTTACAGGGCAGGGAGGGTTATTCCTTAATACCCCAATCCTGAAGATGCACTGCCAATTATGTGTAAGGGACAAACAGGATAAAATGTGATGTCCTTATATTGCCTAGAAGACAGTGTCAGATATAGGTATGGGCAAATGGTCAGCTGGCAATGGAAATAAGTTGTTCAAATATTTTTGCTGTTTCTTCCCACTTTTTTTTCTCCCCTTTCCCAGGAAATTCCGACAGGAAGCACAGTTCAGTTTCATTCGTCCATCCTTAGAACAGAAAACCTCTGTTTTGTCTACCATGACAAGGAACCAGTGATGTAAAACAGGTACATGTAGCTACTGGTTCACCATCAGTGACTGGAGTAGCTTTGGTTTTCCAAAGTCATTCACAATAAATCCTCTGAGAATGCAGCCTTGAGCTTTCAAGGAAGAGAGGAGGCAACTCAATATTAGTCTGCTAGTTTACCATACCTCATAAATCAATATTTTCTACTCCCTTCACTCCATTCCTTGCAAAACATTTAAGAGGTATACAAGGTCAGAAATAGAGACCTAGCTGGAATCTACAGTTAGAGTGCAGTATGAATCCCTATACTTGGTGGAAAGAATTTGTGAGAAGTATTTACAGAGGTAGAGTGCACAAAATGCAAGAGTATCCTGAGGGGTAATAACCCTGTATTGACAGGGCAACAGATGACCTCATTGTTTTCTACCCCAAGTTTTTATTGTTGTAGCATTTATAATTGGTTTTCAGTCTATCTCAGAAGCATCTGCTTGGAATCTGAAAGTCTAATCTATTTGAACCGTGATCATATGCTGTTTAATGCTGAGGGAAATTTCAAAATGTGTTTATAATCTTCTCTGCAGTAAAACACAATGCTAAGATATACAACATCTCATGAAAGCTTTGATTTTTCTCTCTCTATATATATATACACACACACATATATATATACAAAAATTAATCCCTCTTATCCCAATTTTGTGACCCTAATTACTTGAACAAATGCTACTGTCTGTGACTTCCATGTTATCATGGGACTCCCTTGGTATTGAATGGAAAGTTTTTTTGACATAAAGTTTACAGCTCAAATGGCATTTATTTTACTTTTCCCTGTGCAATTATAAGTCTGTGGTAACAGAAGTTGTACTAAACGGTTCTGAAGGAAATCAAGTAGAAAACACTCATTTAAAATGAAAAGACCAAAGAAATTTATGTAAATTGAAAAACAATGGTGGGGAGGGAAGCATATATAAAATATTTTACAAAATAGAAGACTGGTCAATAGGTTTTCTTTATGACAGTCAATTACAAAGTGGCCTGGTTTCTGAACTTTTTCAAACAAAGAATTTTTAGTCTGAGCATTGAGCTCCCTGAAGAATATGCTGTCTTGGTTTGAAACCAAGTGCCACCTCACCCACATAACATTTGCAATAAAGCAGATTTTTTCCAAAGCATGGCCACTTGCATTTCACATTAGTGACCCAAAATAAATCTTTTTTTTTTTTTAAAAAAGGGTAAAAGTGACAGTCCAGAAATAACAATCCATGCCCCTCCCCCTAAACAGTGTAAATTCATGACAGAATTGACCATAGTGCCACAGTGAAACAGGTTTCTTCATTAATTGTGTGTGTGTGTGTGTGTGTGTGCATTTGAAATAAATTACAGGAGATGAACCCTGTGGAAATATACTTATTACAGCACTTCTAGAGTATTTAGAATGGAAACTCAACATTTTGAAGTTAGCAGTGATACCTTATTTTATAAGTTATTTATAAATTTTATTTTTACTTATTTTCAGTGCTAATTTGTTCCACTAAATACTGTATTAATTATCCAGAAAAAAGTGTATTCATCTCCATTGACAATACAGGAGGCCTAGAGCTATTAGTAGCCTAATTAGGGCTGCAACTTTTGCCCTCTAGCCATAGCTATTTTGAAAACAAATCTTAAAAAATAAGCATATCTTTCTCTATTATGAGTTCGCATGACCTTTGTTGGATTATAATGATGCAAAGATCTGAATTTGGATTAAACTTGCTGAGGGACTGTCTTGGATAAGACAAATATCCTAGGTGGAAAGCACTCCGAGCAGGTGCCTCCCCCACCGCAGAGGTTTCTGGCACCCCTCCCCCCACAACACAGAATATCTCAGCCTAAAGTGGAAAGAACTGTTTAATTAACAGACCACACAGTGGAAAGGGAAAAGGGGAAAAGGGGTCAGAAAACCTGAACAAACAGCTGATGAACTTAGTGTCCTTTTCCTCAGGTGTAGCTTCCCCTTTCCGGGGGGCCCCGAAGGGGCTAGGTGAAGTTCCTCCGGTGGCTCCCTGGACGATTCTCGTCCGCTGTCCCCCGGGGCTCCTCAGGTTCTCGGATGAGAAAGCAAGTCGAAGAAAAGGGTCCAGAACGATGAAAAACAATCCCAGGGAGGAAAAAAAAACCAACCCAAGCAGCAGCCGCACCAGTAGCACCAGCCACCAGCAGCAGCAACTCACCAAGCCAAAAAAAGAAAACAGTGTCCCTTCCTTCCCACTCCCCCGTAGGAGAGCTGGAGAAAGTTTTCAAAACATCCCGCGCTGGCGGCAGGGCTCCCAGCTGCGGGACACAGTTAAAGCTACAGGACAATATTTCTGGTCAAGCATACAAAACGATAGGGAATACAAGATATCATTATGCCACCCCAGGACAGGGACGGACGCTTGGTGGGGCCAGTAGAGTGACAAAGAAGATTCCAAAGGCAGATCAGCTGCTGCAAGGTGGATTATAAGATTTCTCTCCACATGGGAGGTAGGCTTTGGGAGGATGCCAGCCATTGATGCTCATTATCTTCTGGGCTAGAACCATCCCACAGCCACTCTAAACCTGCATCACCTCTGCGTGGCCGTGGTCTGCGAGCAGCATCTTCCAGCTAGAGGTCTGGGATACAGGGCTGTGCTGAGGATGGAAAGGAGGGATGCCAGGGAGGCTGATGAAGCTCCTCAAAACACTTATAAAAATATGAAAATGCAGATTATTTTGTGGTTTTACAGGAAGCAAACTGGAAATTCACCATTCAAAAGTATAGCTAAGTGATGGAAATTAATTCAAAGAAGCTTTACTATGAAAAAATGGTCTGTGTGGTTTTAGGCTCACTTCACAAAATATATACAGTTTTGATATCTTTGCACTAGAAATGTTGCTCTTTAACTTCAGCTAGCATGAATCAACACAGTCTCCACCAGAACTACATTGATTTACACGAGCTGCAGACATGACCCATTGTATTTAATTTTAGGCATCTTATTAGAAGGATATTCACATATTGGAGAAAGATCTGAAGGAAGCTGCAAAAAATGATTAGACTTCTGGAGTGATTGATGTATGAGGATTGATTGCAAGTGCTAAATATGCATAGTTTGTTTAAGAAATGACTAAAGGGGGACATGGCAACAATCTATAAATACTTGAAGAGTCTAAATGTCAAGGAGGAAAAAGCATTTTCAGGATACAGAAGAGATGCAGCAGGACAAAATTAGCAAAAGAAAAAAGAGAATGAATTTTAAAAGAGCCCCCAAAGGAAGACCTTAGAGAGTGAAAAGGTGTTGTCTTTCCAAAAGGAAATAAATAGGTATAAATATAGACAGATACAATTACAAATGCTTCTGGGATTCCAGATCATTCTAAACGTACTAGAAATAGAAATTTTAAGGCCAATTTTCTGCAAGTGATCAGACCACATCTCTATTCACATTGAAGCCTGAGATACTATGTTTTAAGGTTTAGACAATCATGACTTCACAAGGAACCTCAAAATTTGGGAAAAAAAATGTGATTAAGTTCATTGTAACTGCAACAGATTTAAATTTGGAACACCACTTTTAGCCAAGCAATACCACTTTCGCTTTGATGAAAATAAGGAGAGACAAAAGATCTGTATTTTCCCTGGTTGTATTGTCTCTGGGGCCAATGGTATGATTCAGGAAAAAACTAAGGAAAAGGTCGTTTCTGGACATGCCTTCCACACTTTTCTGTTCAACACAGAATATTTTCAGAAATGAGTGGTGACTTTTGAAGCTGTCTGTATATAGCACTGACATGATCATTACAGCTATAGATTTATGTCTTACTATGAATTTCATTAAGACCTAATTTCAGGATTCCAAGAAGTAGAAATATGGAAAAAATCAAATACCTGCAGTATGCTGACAACAAGAAAGGAGATTCAGAGAAGTGGGCCTGAAAGTAGTAGAATAAATTGATGTTCATCAAGAAAGAGGGGTATGTGCCCAATTCTAAATGTGAGCACAAAGATGAGAAAACATTTTGGGATTAGAGAGAGATGAAAAAAGAACTGAACAAAGGGAAAAATACCTCCAAATTCAAAACAGGAATTCCTGAGACATTGTTTGTCTAAAGTCATAAATTATGTCCAAAAGTAAAAAAATATATACAGAATTTAAATGTAAAATAGGTGCGGTTATCTGATTGCATTTCATGATATCACAGATTTTACAGATATTAAAACCAAAAGAAATCACAATGTTGCTGTTTTTTAACCTCTGGCATAACACAGGTTAGAAAATATCATTCATCAATTTTTGTCAAGTTGAAGTAGAGCATCTTTTAGAAAGATTTTCAGGTTAGATTTTAAGGCTCTAAATGATGGACAATTCATATCATCCTTTAGTAATTCATTGTAGTGTATGGCACTTCTCTACCAAAATAAATGTGTCTTACTTCAACCTTACTTGTTACTGATTTCATTTTCTAGCCACTGACACTCTCTCTGAATAATTCCTACAATATTTATTTCTCAGAAATACATTTATGACCCCAATAAATAGTACCTTCATCTTTGGTTGAAGTTTATCCACAGTTTTTCCTGGACACCGCATTTCAGAGATTTGGTAAATATATCTTTAAATATATAGTTTCCTTAAATGCATAATTTAATATCTTGATATAGATTCACAGCTATTCACTGAGATAATATGTATATCTATATTGACCTGAGAGACCAAAATGACATGCAAAATATTTTGCAGAAGCTTAACACAGGCTGAGGGAAAAAACCTCAGCTCACCACCACTCATCATTGCAAATTACATCTAGGTAAACATCAACATCTGCTTCCTGTGCAAACAGAGTCTGTCATCACAGGAGCCATTATATTATAATGAGTAGATGAGATGGTTTAATATTCATTACAGATATATGAGCTGCAAGAAACTGCTTCATGCACGTGCTAATGAGCAGTAAATGTATGAAATTAATTGTACCAGTTTCCACAGGTAACTACAGCTTCGAAACTTTAACTCATCTAATGTGAAGAATTCCAGTAACATCAAAGAGAGATTCATCAGTAATAGGTGTGCTTAGTGAATATATGTTGCAAAAACTCAAAAAGACTCGAACATAAGGAAAAACTAGCAGGTGTGCTTTAGAGTATCAACAATATCCAGGTTACTATTTTTTTCCATTTTGTAGTAATTCCTGTTACATTTAAAAGAAAATTGCAATCCAGCTATAAGTGCTAACACAGTGAGATGGTTAAAAACAAAAATCATATCTTGTGAAATTTCTGTTCATTTCTGCTGGATTTTTAGACTTGCAACATGGGAAAGAATAGTGGCATTACTGTATCTGCCAACTCTACACCTTTCCTGCATGCATAAATACATCAAGGAAGAGGCAGAAATAACAGAGAATAAATACATCCTTCTTTCATTTCTTGCCCACAGTACTCATCCACAAAGCTAAGTCACCATGCAAAGCAAGAAACAAAATCATAAAAATATAACAATTCCTTCAATTTTCACCTGTGGAATTCTCGGAATTTTGCTGCTCTCCTTTAGATTTGGCTTAGTGTCTTCCTATCTAGAGGAGTCTGGTTCTGACTTGTAGCCTTAGCTTGCATCAAGTGTTGCTTTTAAAATGTCTGTGGCTGTCGAAAGGTTTTCTGTTACCTGCTCAAGTGACATTGTAAGGGTACTAATGTGGTGCAACAGCAGAAGTCTGCATTTCATTTGCTTGCTTTTTACAGAAGGGCTTTCACTTGGTAAACCATATAATGGACCTTTAAAGAAGATACAATTTGTAGTGTTCGGGTTTATATTCTTGGGAGCTTCTTAAATCCAGGTCTGCAGGATTAACAATGGGGTCTGTAAAAATCATGTTGCATGCAGTATTAGAGCAGTATCTGGTCAAGAATGAACCTAACCAGAAATTTTGTCCCATCGTGCCATAAATTAACATGAAGAATTTTAGTATAGATAAGAAAATATGAGTGGTTATGCCTATCAAATCAGTGCTTCACCTAGTCCAGGAGCCCGAGTGATATGGGCTAATAATAAAAACCCAAATAAATAAAATAAACATGGGGCAATCATAAGAGATATTTCTCAGGTAAAGTCCCAGTCTGTGAACTAGGTCATTCCAGACTCAGAGGTACTTTTTATAATAGGTCTTAATGGGATTTTATTTTCCGAATTTCTTTTATTACTTTTTGAACTCATCAATGCCTTTGGCATTTCTAGCACCATGTGGCAGTAGGTTGGACAAATTAATGATAAATACTGCACAAAATTAACTTATTTTGTTTGCTTGAAGCCTGCTACCTGATAATTTAATTTCATGTCTGTTAGTTCCTGTGCTGTGAGAAAAAGTGAATGGCTGTTTCCTATTCTCCTTTACAGCGTCAATCATGACACCACCTCTCTGGATTTTCCAAAGCTATAAGAAAGAACCTGAAGAGTCTGTCCCAAGATGGGATAACTACTGGTTGACTTTCTCTGAAAGGAAAATATGTGCAAATCATGAATAAGTGCTTATATTTAAACAGCAATTAACTATGCCCATTATTTCCATCATTACCCCTTACTCCAACCATAGACTCAAAGAAATGCTGAAGGCTATAATATACTGCAAAGAAGTTGTTTATCTTACAGTCTACTTTTTTGAGCAAGGTCTTGTAAGCATCATATCTTTAGATCATCTCCAATAATTGTGACTCTATAAACAGCAGCTGCATTTTATTTAATATTCAATTTCTTGTTTCTTTCTTTTTCTGCTCAGAATGGCGCAAAATGCATTCTACATATCATGCTAGTGCTTAGCAACCAACTTCAAGATACTAAAATAGTATAGATTTCCTACCCCCTCGCTCTTACCTGCTGCTCTCCACTATTATAACAGTGCCATTGATTCATTATCGGTATCATCAAGAGTGGCCAATTAAGTGACACTTCTAGGAGTTGATATCAACCTCTGTGAAACAAAATACTTTCATTTCAGGTCTGACCTTCACTATGTTTAGCAACAATCTATTCTGGAAGTCTGAAGGTACGTATAATAGCCTTATTTCATCATGAGTCTTTCTCATTCATAGCATGTTAGAAAATAGTCTCCTGTATTTCAGCCTAGCAGAAAGAAAATATGTAATGTGAGGGTTTGGGAGATTCAGGAACCCCTGCAATTTCAATTTATATAGTAAATATAGCATACACCACTAATAGGGTTATTTTTCAGACATGAATTCTGTCTGAGCTATATTATAATGTTAACTTTGCAGAAAGGGATTGCAGTTATATTGGGTAGCAGTGAGAATATGTGGTTATCTGAAATTAGATAAAGCTTGAGCATTTATTTGTTTTCTGGTTTTTTAGGAGCTTAAAATTCTAGAAAGGCCCCCAGTCACCTCAATATAATTTAATAATTCCATTAAAAATTTATTCAGGCCTAAAAAAAACAATAGCACAATTCAAAAGTACGCGTTCCCAGACTCAAAGAATCTGAAACATCATTCACTCTGCAGCAACTGAGGATGGACTCACACACATGTGCACAGGCACAAATATATATATATACCAACTGTTTGGACAAAAACACAGCCTAAAGATGCTCAGATGTTTCAGTCAAGTGTTGGTATAGCAAATTCCAAAGCCAGATACACTTCTTTGAGGAGACTAAATGCTTCTTTTTACAATAGACTAATTTTTGCCAAAGTTGGTGGTTCCCCCACTGATCTAAAGCAAGGTGATGCTTTGGAGTGAAAATGAGATATGCCTTCATCACTGAGAAAGCCCAAAGCTCAAAAGATGAGGCCATGGGTATAGTTATATACAGATTCCTATGCTCAGTGGGACAAAACCTACAGCGTGCATGGATTTCACTCTGAAGTTGACACAAATTCAACACAGAATATGCAATAGTGTGCCAGCTTTTATAGTAACCTTAGAGACAAAAAGCTGTGAATTTTCTACATGTACAGAATTTAATAACTTTGAAACCTTGTAAAATCCTGAGGTTTTAGGAATTTTTATTGGAGGGTAAGGGAGCTGCTACATTACTGACTCTGTTTTTCATGACAGAAATTCTGTAAGCATGGGTTGCACATCATAGGGAGTACCTAGAAGGAATAAAACATCCATGTGCTAAGAGCCTTTATTCTCAAAATGGGACAAAATGGGAGCTAATTTTCTGTGGAAGCAACTGTCCAGAAGCTCCATCCATATCATGAAAGATAATGTTTTGATACTCCAAAAGCAGGTTCTGGTCAGTCATTCCCATTTAAAATTAGCCATAGTTAGTTTGTTACCACAAAGATGTAAGCAGAGGATAAAGAAGTCTGCTGATTATTTCCAAGCCATTTAGCAGATCTAATTAAAATTTAATAAAAAAACCCAAACCATTCCAACTTTTATAATGCACAACTTGTTAAGTACCTGTGCAAATTTCAGAATAAACTGTTTACAAACAGTATTAAACTATCAACGAATTCAAGTGTCTTGTTTTCAGCGGAACACAAAAATTCCTTTTTTTAATTGAAACTGTCTTGGCAGCAGTCTGATCGCATATTTCTGTAGCATACTTTGATATGCTGTTTTTAAATGGATGATTAAAGAACATAAGGAAGATAGAAAACAGAAGAACACTATGCATTAAAACAGAAGTTGACACATAGCTGCCTCTATAGAGTGTGCTTATAGGCAAAACAATTGCACACATGTCCTCTTAAGCACATTCATTACCATATGCTTGTTCCACTTGGCTACCATGAGTCTGCTTGATGGGATTGAAACCAGGCACATGTTTAAGTGCTTTGCTGAACCAAAGCCTAGAAAAGTGAGCAGGAGTCAGAACAAATTTTAATTAAAAGATATATCCAATATTTTAAAAATCGTTTGGCATGTCCTTCAAATCTGAGTAGGTAACAGAAGACAAACTTTAATAACAAACCAACTCTTTTATAATTTGGTCCTAATTCTGCTAACCTCATACAGACCAAACTTTCAAAATAGAAATGGAATATCTTTGTGAATATGCTCAAGTTTCTTCCTGTGTTTTCCTCTTCCAAGAAACGAACTGATTTGTGTTTATAGTGTATTGCACAAATGACTCACTCAGGGAGCATCTGTGCTAAGTACTGAGTGGGACAACATTTTATATCAAGTAAGATGACATATTTTGCTCTTTTTTGTTTGCAAATTTTGAAGAGATTTCTTGTCTTCCCCCAAGTTGAATATTTTTCTTGGACTTTGGATCAGCTTTGACCTAGCTCTCACTGAGGCAGAAGCTAGGCAGAGAGGCAGAGTCTCTCCCAAGAAAAAAGGAATAAGGTGGCTAAAGGTGAGGATTCTCTTCAAGTCTAATATGTGTTTGCATCAGTGAAAAAAATTCAGCTGTAATAATTTGGCTGACTTTCTTCCCGGTCAAGGCATGACCAACGACGGAGACCACAGACATGTTTTGTAATCTGCATTCTCATGCATACACAAGGAAACAATCACCAATTTTTCATTCTTTAGATCTGTCAGGGTTTTGTTGGACATCAGACAGGGGACACTGTCACATTGAAAAAACTACTATTTTTTAAGCGATATTATTGCATGAATCGTCATGGTAAGAATAGTAAGTTCAGTCGGCTTTCACCAGTGATGAGCAATCTTTGCAAAAAATCTGATTTTTCCAAGAATTCTTAATTAAATAATTCAAATGAGTATTCACAGCAGCCCTGTTCTGTAATGATAAAGAGCAGATTCCATTTTAAAAGTCAGTTTTTCACATGGAAAATATTGCTGGAACAGTTGGACTAACTATATCTTCCTGCAAATATAAATTCTTCAAATGTCATTGTTCATAAATATTTTTTCAAAATATTTTTCAGTAATAATATGCAAAACTAAAATATGGACTTAGGTGGAATTCAGTGCAAAATTCAGCAACAAAGTCTGTTGCAAATTTTGGGCACTCAAAGCATACAAGTTTTATCCCAAGTTTTGCTGGCTACATCTTCCCAAGTTGAATTTAGTTTAGAATGGATCTGGATATTTTTTTGTGCCTGGCTGATATCTCCTTATTCCAGTACACTTTTAATGAATGCTTAAGTCCATCTCTTGTCCATTGCCCAAGAAAAGATTGGAAACTTTTATTTAAAAATATTATACTAAGTGCTATGCTAGGCCTTATACTACCAAATCTAAGAAGGAAATGGGATAACATTATTCACAAAGTCCATTTTAACCAATTTTCCTATTAATTCAGTTTGGTAAGTCAAAAAAGAACTTGAAATTTTTCTACACTGTCTGGTATAAACACAGAATACCAAAGCAAACAAATGTTTGGGGGCACTGTAGAGAGTTCTCTGACAAATTTTCATCACACAGGCTGAAATGAGATAAATTAAGCTGTTACCATGACAAAACCCAGGAGGTTTGGAAAGTCTGTGGGAGACAACTAGAAATGCAGAAGATGTATGAACAAACAAGTCTTCTAAATACTGGAATAACACATTGGAGACTGACTGTATGACCAGGATTTTAATCATATATGCATTTCTTGCTTGGGTCCTTCCAGTAATACAGCAGCAGTATTTCCCTGTCTAATCATAACTCACATAAAAATCAATTTGACAAATCCATAGTGCTTTTTTTGCTTATAATATTAACCACTAACTGATGGTTTATAAGCACGGTAGTTGTGAAAGATATTCAAACGTGAAGTGCAATATAAAAGCTCTTACCAGTTGTCACTACTTCTCTTCTTTTTCCTTTTTGCTTTCTTATTATGTCTAAAATATTTACTAAGGCCATTTACATTGTTTGATTTTATAGCATTTAAATATGAATCAACATCTCCCTTCACATCTTAAATTTGTAAACTACTTTTTAAAATGGCACAATACCTAGTGTAAACTACTCAACAAGCAGCTACATGCCATTTTAAGAGATTCATTTCAGGGCAACTTAGAGCTTCAATGATAAATTGACACATCATATAAAGGCCTTGAAAAAGCAAATCCTGGCTTTGGATTCCATGTATTTCAGTGTATAGGACAGTGCTTTGTCTGCTTTGCAGCCAACACAATGTATGTGGGCATTACTAGTACACAATTCAGCAGCATATAGTACTGGCATGAAAAACTGCAAATTGGATAACTAATTTTCAAGCGAGAAACATCTTGAAGCTGTGAATTGCTTTAAATGCAAATCATAGTATCATGGAATCATGGAATCAATTAGATTGGAAAATATGTTTTAGGTCATCGACTCCAACCATTAACCCATCTCTGTCAAGTCCACCACTAAACCATGTCCCTGAGCACCACACCTACATGTATTTTAAGTACCTCCGGGAAGGGACACTCAACAATTTCCCCAGGAAGCTTGTTTCAATGCATGACAACCCTTTTGGGGAAGAAATATTTCCTAACATTCGAGCTGTTTTCCTAACATTCGGTTCAATTTCCTGGCATCCAAAGAAGCACGGCCAGCAGTTCAAGGTGATTCTGCCTCTCTGCTCTGCTCTGGTGAGACCCCACCTTGAAAACTGGATCAGTTCTGAGGTCCCCGCTACGGGAAGGATGCTTACCTGTTGGAGCAAGTCCAGACGAGGGTCACTAAGTTGATGAGAGGGATGGAGCACCTCTCCTCTGAGGAAAGCCTGAGAGAATAGGGACTGTTTAGCCTGGAAAAGAGAAGGCTTCAGGGTGACTTAACTGAGGCCTTCCTTGAGGGACCCAAAACCAAACAGAGGATTTGAGATATGGCCTCACCAGTGCCAAGTATAGGGAGACGGTCAGGCCCTGCTCCTGCTGGCCACACCATTGCTGATCCAGGCCAGGATGCCATTGCCCTTCTTGGCCACCTGGGCACACCCTGGCTCATGTTCAGTCACTGTTGACCAGCACCCCCAGGTCCTTTTGCACCAGGCAGCTTCCCAGCCTCTGCCCCCAGCCTGTAGCACTGCCTGCAGTTGTGACCCAGGTGCAGGACCTGGCCCTTGGCCTTGTTGAACCTCTTAAAATTGGCTTTGACCCATCCATCCAGCCTGTCCAGATTGCCCTGAAGATCCTTCCTACTGTGCCTCAGATTGACACTCCTGTCCAGCGTGGTGTGTCTGAACACTTGCTGAGGATCCATTTGATCCAGGTCATCAGTTAAGGTATTAAAGAGGTCTGGACCCAAAACTGAGCCCTGGGGAATCCCACTGGTGACCCAGTTGGATGTATCTCCATTCAACACCACTCTCTGGGCTTGGCCATCCAGGCAGTTTTTCACCCAGCAAGCAGTGCACTTGTCCAAGCCATGAGCAACCATTTCCTGCAGGAGAATGCTGTGGGAAAAGGTTCAAAAGGCTTTACCAAACTCCAGGCAGACAACATCCACAGCCTTTTCCTTGTCTACTAAGTGGGTCAGCTTGTCATAAAAGGAGATCCAGTTGTTTAACCAGGACTTGCCTTTCACAAACCCACGCTGGCTGGGTGGGGTTGTCCCACATGTGCCTTGTGAGGTCACCTGGGGTGATCTGCCCTGTGACCTTCCTCAGCCTCGAGGTCAGGCTGACAGGTCTCTGTTTTCTGTAGCACATGGACAGGTGCTGGTCCCCCTGGGAGAGGGGGCCTTGCAGGAACAGGGCTTGCCATATGTCTGTATAACTGGGAAAAAAGAATTTTCTTCAGAACAAGAGAGAAGCGTATACGGATACCTCTCAGCCCCTTTTGGGAGCTGTTATAACAGGTTGAAACAGTGGTTTGAAAAGTGGCAATTAGCATGCAGGTTCCGTGTCTCTCATCTGGGTGAAGGCTGACCGCTCAGCTGTGTGTGTAGTGGCTGGCAAATCCCACCTCCTGCTGCACGGCAGGCACAATTATCTTGTCCAGTACCTATCTGTACATAAAGCTCCGGGACTTAGAAACAACTTGTGCACATCTGAGCCTGCTGCTCTTCACTTTGGACTTCATTACACACACCTTCACACATCCCAGGCAGGTCCATTCATCTCCTGTTTACTTGGCTTGCCCTGAAGCTTGTGTTGTTATAAACCATTGGGACCTTGATAAAATTTCATATAAAAATTCAACATCCAGCAGCAAAGTGCTTTCAAACGTTATTTTAAGGGCTCAGTTTATTACTGATTCACAGCAAAAAAATGGTAAGGAACTTTTTTTTTTAATAGGAAAATTCAGTTTCTGAGAATAATTTTTCCAAAACAACTGTTTTTCCCATTAGGAAAAGCAAATTCTGCTCAGGTCAACCAGGATGAGAAAAGTTTGGGGTTTTTTGAAACAAATGGAAACATTTGATTTTGTAGTCTGCATTAACTTCAGTCTGGGCTTTGCTGCTGCAGGACCTCACAGGGGTTATAACTCAAGCACATCCCTTCCTCACTCCCTCAAACAGAAATAGTTCTGTGAATGGATTACATCTCCCAGGACATATCACTGCTTTTTCACATTTAAAATTGCAACACATTATGAAAATCATATGATTATATCTTGAAAACAGATAATAGGCAACAAAACTAAGCCAGGAAGGGGCATATGTCATCAGAATGATATTATAGGGCCTTGGAGACATCTATTAATCTCAGACCAAGCTGCTGTAATTTGAAAATATCCAAGTAATTTACTATAATCTCAAACATCAAGATTTAACCCTTTTCCTGAATTTTCTGTTTTATGATCATGTAAAAAAATGGGGAAAAAATACACTTCTGAAAAAAAAAAAAGGTGCCAAGCTTGCTATCCCCATCAGAAAAAAACCCCAAGTGTGCAAGGATTTGCAATTTCCACAGGACAGCTATTTCAATATTTGAGAACTCCACTCAAAGACAAAAAACTAGTTATAATACTATCCATAAAACTTAACCTGTCAGAATTTTTTCAGTTGTTTTTGCAGTATCTATTTAGCTCATGAGACCTGGGAAGTACCTTACTAAATCTGGAGTCGCTACAGATTAGGACGTAGATATTTTTCATTTTCATAGATAGAATTACTGAATTGGAAAACACTTTGAGACAAACACATTATGACTTTTATATTGTGTGTATGCATATATACATGTATATATGTACGCCTCTTCATATATACACAAATGTTTATATATATATAAATATTGTCCCAGGAAATTCTACTAGAAACGAGTCTATTGTGAGTTAAAATTCAAGATGAAATAGTGGTTCTCATTTGGAATTCAGCAGCTAATTTGTGACTGTGTTAAACAATTTGCAATAGAAGACATTAAGTCTGATTACATATCCTAAACTGCACTAATACTGAATATTTCTATAGGTTGATTCAGGAAATGCAAACTGATTTTATAACAATGGCAAAAGACATATTTCTTAAAACCTACAAAATACTTGGCAGTGTGATATGATCTGTGTTTCCAAGGACAGATCTTAAACTACATTTTCAAAAGGCAGAGACATAAATCAATGTCAAGATGTTCTTGTAAACTGGATACAACAAGTTTTCTGTCTCTTCCTTCTCTTCTAATTTTATATGCTTTTCAAGTATCAAATGGAAATGTTTATTTGAGTAAAGTTTTCTAAAGCATAACTTTCAAGGTAATAGAAAGAATTATAACACACCTGGCTGACTTTCTATTAACATATTGATGAAACTATAAACCATCAGAAATTTTTCTTCAACAAACTTTTATTTAATGCAAATAGTTGTATTGCTATCAAACTATTCTTTCATAATCCAAATTCATTGCTAATGAACTAGTAAGGAAACACTACACGTTTTTGATTTGTCATTGTTGTTTTACTAACATAGAAGGAGTTTATGCCATTCCAGGGAGTTCTGATCTTTTCTTGTGAGCACCAGACTTTCTGCCTATATATGTGGGCAGAAGTTGTTCATTAAATTGTCTGAAGGTTTGAAATATTCTCATTGAAGAGGAAAAAGGAAAGTTTTGTTACAGAATAGACTTGAACAGAGTCAACACCCTTTTGTTCAAGTTATCCTCCCCTCCTCCTGCCCTCCCCTAATCCTAATCCCCTCCTCCATGGTATCATCCCACATATGGGAAAGTTTATCCAAAGTATGACTATAGCCAGCTATATGACTCTAGATAATTTGCATCCTATTTTCATCTCACTTCTGGAAAATCATCAGATAAAAACCCCCCATACTTTGTTTTTGAGCATCACCATGTTAGGGAACTGTTTCTGGTATCACATCAGAAATTCCACTCAGCAGTAACACTCTATTAAAATAATGCAGTAAAATATCCACCATTTGGCCAAAGTCTTAGTTTTTAAAACTGATCTACAGTCTTGCAGTTGCAAATTATCACCTAGCCCTGGGTTTGTGTATAAATACAGAAGATAGAGATGGATATTTAAGCATGGGCTATCTTCCATATTCCTTTCCAGAAATTTACACATCCAAACTTGCAACCGCAAGAATTGTTTATGCCATTTATCTCATCTGGATATGTAACTACCTGATTGCACTTAAAAGGTAAATGAGTCTTCCGCAACACCATGTTACACTGGCATAGTACTAGAATAATTCTCTGGTGAATCAGTGAATCCATAACTCCACATAAATTGCCTCCAAAATTACTTCTTCTTATATTACTGCAGGTATAAAATGTAAGTCTAAATGAAGTCATAATACCTAGTGAGTTTCTATTGTATATACAAATCTCTTTGACTTGGATTTCACAAGTCTGTATCTTTCCATTTCTAATGACCAAAGTAGGACCATATATTCAAAATCTGTATTTCATGAGCTGGTTTATTGGAATTGGGGGGTTTGTTTGGATATTTTGGTTTTTGCTTTGTTTTGTTGGGATTTTTTAAATAAAAAGATTTCTGGTGTCGTTCAAATTTCTAAATGACATATGTAACCTTTACCTGGGAAAACGTTTGGATATCAAACACTTTGCAAATTAATTTAGCAGTCAGGTCCACTGATCCAACAGTAATAGAATTAAACAAAATATGTATCACCACTTTTAAATATCACTTTATCAGAATAATTTTCAGCTGTGTCCTCATATTTGTGCATATAGATGAGGAATTAAAAAATTTCAAAGTTTGGTTCACAGTGATTGTAGAAGTATCATAATTTTCACTATTGTGGCTTGCAGACTTTAATTATATCCACTGTGAGATATGAGAGTACTGCTTGTGTAATTTCAGAAAAAAAATACTATAAAATAGTTACAAGCTATTAATACTTTCTCTCTGCTTCTTTCCTTAGCATTTCTTGTTACACAATACAGTCGTTTCACTCCAGGTCAGCCATCTCAGTAACAAAACTCAGAGCGAGTTTAAAAGTCAGAAAACATGACATGATCTTGTCCTGGGAATGTGTGAAAAGATTCAAATCAGAGAGCTCCTAATTCTCATGCCTGTCTTATCTCCAATTAAAATAGGGAAGAGGTACCAACTATTCTTTCACTCTAATGCCATTTGGATCTCTGTAGTTTTACGTTAGGGTGAGTCCACTGTTGTCTTGAACTGAAGACAGTATTATTTAATGTAGGAAATAAACATAGCCCAGAGAGCTCTCTTCTATTTTCCTCGACAATGTTCATGACCTGAAGTTCATTGAGGCCAGGTCCTCATTTCTGGCTGTGGTCAATACCAGATGCATCACAGGAAGGTATAAAAATCCTGTGGCACTGGTATAGATGATAATGTGGATACTCGGGTTGTCATGGATGCACAGGATTTATTTGAAAGGACTTTCTGTGCCCATTGGTTTTTGTCCATGGGTTTTTGTTTGCAGAGAAATAACAACAGCTCATACTACAGATAGGTTTAATGCAACTGGCAATTAATTAGGAGAAATTGTGTATGCTTATTTATTTTTAAGCTTTATAAATTCCATAATATTAAATTTTAATTTACTACACTACAAGAATTATTATGTGTATCTAACTAATCATCAGGAATGTGCATATTGCAATACAAAGAACAATACGAGACACATTAGTCTATATTGGTATAAAGACAGGGCTTCCTGGGAGGGCAGTAGAGGAACTAACATGTTCAGAGGGAGATTTAGCTTTGCAAAAAGAAATGCAAATCAGGTTTTTGCAGCCATAATCAGAGTTACTCCGTTTTACTTTAAGAGAATACATCAACTCTATGTTCATGTAAAATACAAAAAATGCAGCTTATGACATCTTTATAAACAAATCATGACTGCTGATAGCATTGCAGACTGATGAAGGTGTTTTTTTGTTAATGATATTTTAATTCTTTAGAAAAGGCACTGAAAGCATCAAAGCAGTGAAACAAAACTAGGAACTTAAAATTTCTCTGGGGACTTGATCAGAAAAGGTTTTCTTTCTCAAAGATAAATACCAGCTTCATTTTTAAGGAAAGATAATAGCTGCTTTCTCTGTAAAAACATTTTATACATACAAATGAATACATGCAACATCTTTGTGAAAAGAGAAAATATTGCAGTCTTTACGGACTGGTGGGCTCACTAAAATATGAAATGGTAATGATTTGCACAGAATTGTAGAGGTAAATCAGTCTGAGAGAATGTTGGAGCATCTGAGTTTAATTCTCATGCTTCGATGAAATGCACTGCCTTTTCCCTCTCGCTGTTTCATTTCTCAAATGGCAAATACAGGAGTATATATTTGCAGTACAGAGCAGATAACAATGTATAGGAACTGGAAAACTCTATGAATATCAGCTTGTTTATACCTGAATTGTACTCCCTGAATGCTTAGGTGTTACAGTTCTTTCCAGCTCCTTGTCGATTCTTGTAAAAAAATGGAGCTCTGAAATGCTTACCACCTTCCAAAATTACTTCAGCATGTGCCACCTTTTGATTTTCTGAATTAGTTTAGCCTAAATGTTGCTCAGTATATTTTTTCATCTCATGGTAAGACTGTAGATCATGTTCAGAGACCATCTCCAGTCATTAATGGAAAGATATCAGGTTACCAGTACAAATTTGCTTGGGATAGGTGATAAGCTCCTTTTCATTTCTATAACCTCAGTTATCCATAATGCTCATCCCCACCACACTTGGCTTCCATTTTAGTTGTTCATTGTAAGAAAACTATAGCATTTCTTTCAGAGAGAAATGATGCCACAAAATTAAAGAGATGTGAAAAATACCAGTCTTGGAAGCAACTGCCTGAAAAAGCACAAGTTTCTCTGATTCATAATTTCTGCATAAATACTTTACAGTATTATAAATGACGTAATACTCTGTCTGACTTGGTGTTAATATGTATTGAGAACGAGAGTCTATTAAGAAATATGCTGTGAGCCTAGATCTATTTCTGTAAAACAAACTGTTCAAAAAAAAAGGCAGACATGCTAACAACAAGAGGAAGCCTGTATGTTGCTAGCAGTGAGAGCTTCAAAGCATTAAAAAGAAATAATCACCACTTTGTACTCACTTTTTTCTTTCAGTGCCTACATGACAGACACCCACATTTATAAGGAGCTTCTCTATCTGTGGTAAAGACAGAGACAGATGATTTTTAAATCCTTTTCAAAATCATATGATGATCTTTTCCTCTAAATTCTAAAATTGCATCAGACGAAAAGATGAATTTAAAGAGGTCTGTAATATATTCAAGCATCCATGCAGCTATTCAATTAAAAAAGAGTGAAAGCAAATACTAACGATATTGAGACATTCCATATCAGAAGCAACCAACACCTTCTCTCACTTTGATCACTGTAAATAAGAATTTGGAATCAGTAAATTTATATTGATGTAAAAATTACAAAGTGTAAAAGCAAGAAGTGCCACTGAAGAGCTCTAATCCTGCTTTCTGCAGCAGCACAGCCACTCTTCATTCTGCAGCAATACATATTGAATAACTTAGGCCTTTTTCTCTCAAACATAAAAGTGCACATTTCATTGAGCAGCCTTACCTGGGGCACTAGCAACCTGGAGGCCTAACTTCAGAAGATAAGAGCATTTCTTCACTATAGAAGACCTATGCGCAAACTCCATAAATGACCATGCATTATCTGCATCATATATATGCCCAAACTACCCTGGTAAGGCACATGCGTGGAAAGAGTGTCTTTAAAATGTAATATTTTTTGAATTATTTAGCCACCTTGATTCTCCCATTCTAACCTTGTGTCATTGCTCTGCACTGGAAAACACTTAGGACTGCTCAGCCATGGGGTCATTCAGCATCACTGAACCATGAATGTCCTGCAACAGGAAGAAATTATTATGAGCAGATATCCACCAGAACACTGCTCAGGCACTGAATAAAAATGGTCCATACAAATGTTTTATAGCTGCTCCTAAAAGGTAAGGGTGGTTTATCTAAACTGAAGTTAGTCATAGGAGCATTGTGGTTTCAGAGTGTTTTTCCAAAAGTTGTTGACAACCACAATGTAATATTCTTGCTACATTCCTTTTCAGTACTTCTGAATGTATTTTTTTTTTAACTTAGAAACACATTCTTATCCTGTTGAAATCAAAATCATAGTAAAAATTAAGTTAAAAATCAAGGTCAAGGTTTAGATTAAAATATGTCCATTCATGGAAATGTCTGGTGCATTATTGCTTCCAGAGAGACTGTAAGAGAAGAAAAAGGAAATCCCAAAAAGATTATGGAATGCGAAAAATAGTAGGCTTTGCCCAATGCCCTTAGTAACTGTTCATTTTCTTGCCTTGCTCTATATTGAAAATGAATACATTCAAATCTTTAAACATCGGTGACTTTGTAGATGGGACATCCACACAGTGCTGGAAATTATGCCCCAAGACCATAAAAGTCCCATTAGATTTTCATGGTGTGGTTGGTGAAGTGGTTAAGCTCCATAAGCATAGGTGTCTTGTGACACTATAGATGCCCTAGGGTATTGTCCAGCCTCAAGAGGGGTGTGTTGGCCAGCAGTGGCTGAACATGAGCCAGCAGTGTGCCCATGTGGGCATCCTGGCCTGGATCAGCAATGGTGTGGCCAGCAGGAGCAGGGCAGTGACCGTCCCCCTGTGCTCGGCCCTGCTGAGGCCACACCTCGAATCCTGTGCTCAGTTCTGGGCCCCTCACTGCGAGAAAGACACTGAGGGGCTGGAGCGTGTCCAGAGAAGGGCAGCGGAGCTGGGGAAGGGTCTGGAGCACAAGTGCTGTGAGGAGCAGCTGAGGGAGCTGGGGGTGTTTAGCCTGGAGAAAAGGAGGCTCAGGGAGAATCCTCTCACTCTCTAGAACTGCCTGAAAGGAGATGGTAGCCAGGTGGGGGTCAGTCTCTTCTCCCAAGTAACAAAGGATATGGCCTCAAGTTGCACCTGGGCAGGTTAAGATTGGATGTTCGGAAAAATTTCTGAATGGAAAATGTTGTCAAACATTGGAACAGGCTGTCCAGGGGGGTGGTTTTGTCCCCATCCCTGGAGGTATTTAAAAGACATGTAGATGTGGTGCTTAAAGTATATGGTTTAGTGTGGCCTTGGCAGTGCTGGGTTAATGGTTGGACTCAATAGTCTTGGAGGTTTTTGCTAATCTAAATAATTCAGTGACTATACAAAATTGAACAGTTTCCTGCTATGTGAAGAACTGATTGAAAATCCCATGCTTTAATCTGAAAAAAGGACATTTCCTATTTTTAATTTTGTAACATTTAATATTGGCATACAAAAATGGACAACTCTTTATTTTTATTTGTTACTGACTGCATTTGTCTAAAATGCATAAATATACACTGCACTATTTTGAATGAACTCTGTCCTTTTGAAGTATTTAGAAATAAACAGCTTTCCAGAAAAGGCAAATATTTTGTACTGACACTAAGGAGATCTGTCATCTGTCCCAGAGAGCTTTTGACCTCTTTTCACAGATGTTGGTACTAAAGGGAATCACTGTTAACATCATAAATGGAATACAGATCTATAGAAATAAATGCAGTAGATAATTGAGCAGCATCTAGAGGACAGGATCCCCTTGAAAAGGAGAAGAGCATGAACAAAAACTCTATTCACCTGCCTACCAGCTATCTAAGGATCTACAAACCAGTGGATAAAGTTGTATTTGAGTCTGTTGGTCATCTGTAGAGCGAGTGGCACAAGAAGGATGCAATAGATTCCTTAAAATGAAAGATGTTCTGCCCTCTGGAAAGATAAACCACATCTGTGAAGTGGTAAGCATGAACAGAACTAAAGACCCTTTGACACACCCAATTATTTAGTGACACATTTTATCTGCAAGACAAAAATATTAGGTTGGACTCTGCTTACCTTTGCTGAATTAACAGTTTACTTATTCGTGCTTGATGTTGGTAGAGTTTTGCCAATTAGTATCAAATACAAGGCTGGTATAAGAAAATTATTCTTTTTGTAGAAAATTAAAAACTCCACAGAACACGTGTATACCATTATCTAAGAGGTGTTTTCAACTTTATTGTTTCACAGGGTGCTATCCTTTTTGCAGATGATAATGACACTAACCTATGCTAAAATTTTGTACTCCAAGTTTTCGTTTTGCATTTTTTGGGTATCTATTTCCCTCCTTCTGAATGGGAGATGTGAATTTGGATTATCAGCTCTTCTCTGAATATTGCAGATTTTAAGTTATATTACATTATAGAAGGAACTGCATTCAGTGCAACAGAAGGCAATGAAACAAATTCAATACAACAGATTTCTGCCGTTTTATTTTTACCTCAGGGTTTTTAGGCTCCCCTACTACACTGTTCTTAGATTAACCTCTAACTTCCTAGAAACTCATCTAAAATATTAAGCACATGAAAAGAAAATAACTTATTCATAATCTACGTAAGGGGGTTTAGTCACTAATATGTAATATGTTAGTTTGTGTACTCAGTCATTGTTCTAAACATGTAAAGAAGTGTTTGAAATAAAGGCAACCATCCCTTCTGTCAAGAAGCCTCTGACTGATTTACCAGTAGTAATAATTATTCGAATTACTTAGTGCTTTCCATCATCCATATCATAACAAGCCACGGTTGTGAGAATTCTTCTGAGGTAAATAAACATTTGAGTAAATGTTGTCACAAGATTAAACAAATATTAAATTCATTTAGAAACTGAGGGTTTTGAATCTACCCTCTGCCTTTCTTTGAAGACTTCTCTGGATCTGTGTTTCCTTACTTGCTAGCATAGGAAGGCCAACTCACTATTGGCAGCAGTCATAATGTATAACGACAAGGATATACATAAAGAAAAGTGAGTAGTCATTAAAAAACATTTAACATAATGAGTGCAACAAAGCCATATAGATTTCACAATTATCAGCATCACAGCCAACAATTATCTGCAAATTGTAACAATAATTTAAGTGTTGGCTACTTTGCATTGTTTATTCACTTTTAGTACTGGTACAATGGTCAGCAAAGTAGATGATGAATACGGTTTGTTCATATTACAGCTCTATGTAGAAGCTCAAATGAGAATCAGGACACCCCTCAAAAGAACAAAAGCACTGGGTACTGCGGCCTGTTCCACAGAAAATGTCTCAGCCTTGGTCTGAAGTTCATGAGTCAATGGGACACGCATGAGAAAGCATGAACAATAAAGGAGATACACAATCAGTTGTGGCTCCTTTGATTCTTGCCTTAGAAATCCACTGCCCACACTCTTAAGGTTCTCTGGAATCCTTACCTTAGGAATTCTTTGTGTTCTTTCATCCATTTCTAGGCTCTCAGTAAATTAGCTATGACTGCTTTGCTCACTTCATTAGGCTTCAAATCACTAAAAGTGATACAAACATGACATTTTGAATACTAACCATACATACACACGAAAACATACTAAACTCTTTACCCTCCAGACACTGAGCAAGTTGCACATTTGCAGTCTGAGACTGGCTGCATACTTACTGTGTGTAACTATTTCTTTCCCTGCATACCTTTGTATCTAATGCTTAGAAGCTGGTTGCTTACATGCCAGCTTTACTTGCTGTATTCACGCATATCTGCAGGTAAAATGTGTGTTATGAGGCTGACTCAAAACATACCAAATGACACTTTTAAAACCCCTTCAGTGGGCTTTGCATCTGGGCTTATCTATGAGATTAGAAAGTCCACGCTAAAAATTAAACATGAATATTTGAGAGAAAACTATTGTTTGAGATGGTCTGCTTTCATAGAAAGGTACTGATTTAGCTAATTAGCAGCATCCTCTATTCAAATGCAGCTAAGGGAGGCACATCTGAATATCTCATTATGTAAAAGATGGCTAATTATTTTTATTTTAAAGTACATTCACCAGACCTAAAGAAATTATCTCAGCATTAGGTAATTTCCCTCACATTCTGACAGTGGAGAGAAAAAGCATAAAAACCTTGCCAAGTATGTAAGAAGGGCAGAAGGACAGCCAAACTTCCACCCCTTTCTTTTCAACAAAAAAAGTCTGTATTTCAAGAGTCACACATAAGTGAGAGAAAATATTGGGGTTTTCAAGGAGTGTGCCTTGCAAAATGAAAAGTGAAAACCACTCTTACACTCAGTTTCCCAAGCAAGCTCTGCTTTGCGCCTCCACACTTCACTGAAGGAAGGACTACTGACAGGCATGTTTTCCAGACTGTATACTATCAAGATAATTGCTGAATTTTAGAAACATAGTATGAGGTATTGTGGGCCTCTAGAGCCATTCTCATAATACTAACTGTCCTAGATTACACGGAAGGTGTAACCAAAAGTATGTATTCTATTACCATGTCCGTAAGTTGTTAAAACAGGTTGGGCAGTGCTCTTTGCGTTCAGCATGACCCAGCCCTGATAGCACCATGTGGGGGGGGGTGGTATCTCTGTTAATGGGCCATCNCCTGCATATAAGAGAGACGCTCTGGAACATGGGGCTACCTTTTCCACTGGATTCCCAGAGAGGAAGAGCTCAAGGGCCACTGCTAGACCTCCAGAGACCGACAAGATTTTTTTCTACAGGATCACCACTTCAACAAGACTACATCCATCACTCCAACAGGACTGCAGCCACCATCTTTAACTGGACTGCCAGCACCACCCTAACAGGGTGACAGGTTGTATTCTAACTTTATTTATCTGAACTGTTGTTTCTGTATTATTGCCTTGCTCTAAATTCTAGTGTAAAAACTGTTACTCCGTCTCCCATATTTTTTGTCTGAAAGCCCTTGGTTCCAAAGTTATAATAATTCGGAGGGGAAGGGGGCCACATTATCCATTCTAAGGGAGGCTCTCACCTTTCTTAGAAAGACACCTGTCTTTTCAAACCAAGACAACTAACAGAGAAAGGGAGTCAACATGACAACACAGTTGGCAAAAAGGTACAGATTTCCTGATGAAGCTGACTATTCTCTGAATACCCAAGGGACATTTGAGTTGGAATTCAGGACTCATAGCATTTTATTTGCATGGAGAAGATTTTGTTTCCTCCCCAGGGAACAAAACGAGACTACAAGAGGCTATTTTCAAATGATGCCTTCTTTGCATTGGTCTTCACTGACAAGACCAGCACTCAGGAATCTCTTACCCAGGAGAGCAGGGTAAAGGAATGTTGGAAGGAAGACTTTCCCTTGGTCCAGGAGTATTGGGTCGGAGATCTAACATCCACGAGTCCAAGGGCCTTGACAAGACGCATCCATGAGTGTTGAGAGAGCAGATGGATACTGTAAATAGGTCACTCACAATCATCTTTGAAAGGTTGTGGTGATCAGGAGAGGTGCCTGGGGACTGGAAGAAAGCACATATCACCCCAGTCTTCCAAAAGGGCAAGAACCTCCTCATAGGTAAACTCAGGAAGTGTGGACTAGATGGGCAGACAGTGATGTGGATTGAGAGGGTCATAATCAGTGGCACAGGGTCTAATTGGAGGCCTGTCGGCAGTGGTGTCCCCCAAGGTTCAATACTGGGCTCAGTATTGTTTAACTGAAATTATTTTGCGTTGGGCAGTGGTTTTCATTAGGACAACTTTTAGTGCAATATAATACAAGCAAGGCATTTGTCTAAAGCACAACAGAAGGGTAGAAAAACTGAAGATGGCATAAGTATGTAGAATACAGGGTCACTAATATCACTCATAGTCTGCTGGAAAGATTTGCATTTCACTGAACTTCACTCTTCCACATTTATAGCTGAGTTACACCCAAGACTCACCTCATAGTAATAAAAAGCCCTTGTAAGATATAGAATCACTTGATCCTAAATCTGTTCGAAGCCGGTCAAATGCATGATCCCTAAAAGGACCCGCTTCTCTCCAGTGGCTGAAAAGGAAGCCGACTTCACAAGGTGAGAAATTCTCATTATGTCGCAAAAAGAGATTAGCTGATTCTCACCCCTAACAACAATTCGGTCCATTTTGTGCTGGTTAAGCAATACCTCTAACAGATGCATAATGCAATTAATTTCAAGTCACTGGCACAACCCACAGAAATGAGCATTTGTTCTGTGCTAGGTCATAAAAGAAGAGGTCTACTGTAACATTTTGTAAAAGAAAACCATCTTCAGACTTTATCATTTGATCCTTAATGGCCTGGGAAGAAGACCTACACATCTCTTGAGGGATTTAGTAAAAGTACAATAATAAAACATATGAACATTGATCAGCAGTAAAGAAAAAAATGTTCAGATGTCATATAAGAACTGCAAAATCCCAACTTGGTACCAGAGAAACACAACACTTTTGCAGAACATACAGGATAATTAAAACTGAGTGATAAGGCATTTCTAATGTGATTAAGTGACCTGATTTCATGAGTTTTAAGAAGTTATTGAGTTGAGACAGAATATGAGTTGTTTTGGTACCTTATGCATCACAGGTCAGTAAATCATCACGTGAGAAATACCTTAACCATGAACTGTATGGGATTTGAATTAGGATTCGGTTTTGGGGGAGGACTTTGTTTCAAAGTGAATTTAGAACTACTCTGCACTCTTTTTGTCCTTGGGAGACAGAGTGGGGCAAGGCAGCCTTCCATTTAGCACAGACCAGTATAATCCACTGAGCCATGCACTGCACCTGTCCTAGAGTTACTTCAACACCTCCAAGTGATGTGTTGCAACACATGACAGATCTTTCTAGTTTTTATAGCACTCATTCTACATTGCACCAGTGTCTGTTCTCAACACCTTGAGCATCATGAGGATGTCATATTTGGTGTCATAGAACAAGACTTTTAGACAGTTCCTTTCTAAGCATTGATGATTCTCAGAGAGGTGTGGCTTGAAGAATCAGAGAGAGAAAAGCAAGAGTACCACACATGTTAAATCCCAAATGAATATAAGGCTCTGAGTCTCCTTTAGACATTAGCTTCTTCCTGTACATTAGTTGCTTCATATTACCTGATTATCAATCTCATTGACTCAAATAATAATAAAATAATTGTACAAAGGCAGCAAATGAGATTCCACTTACAAGGAATTAAGAGTCCTGTGACTGCTCTCATGACACTGTCTAATGCAGACATATCTGAATTATTGAAACTTTCTTATATACTTAGCTAAGCTGAGATTCTAACATGATTTGGAGAAGTTACCAAGATACAGTTAAGAGAGCAGTATTGTCTTATTGTCATTGATTCATATTTATGGATTTCTGAGAATTTGAGGATTTTTTAATAAAATCCTTATAATGAAGTATTGGAAAAATATTTAGTAAAGTCTTTCCTGAGTTTGATGCAATATATAAAAATACTTCAATCAATAAATAATTAATAGGAAAAATATTTGTTTTTATGTGAATCCATAGAGAATACAATAGCTAATGGATATTTTCTAGGAGAAAATAGGTAAGAAAGTGAAATGTTTTCCTTTGATGGTGAAAATTCTTAGTGTTAGAGTGCAGAACATCCCAGGTGTGCTCTTGAAAACAGATGATCCCTTCCTGACATCTGCATGGAACCCATGTGCCACAGGCTGAGCTCTGCCTCCTCCCTCATCCCACTGGTCCAAGGATGTGGCTTACACCATGCATGCTTTCATACTGCTCTGTAATGGGCTGGTTCTTATGATTTGAAAGTGTCACACCCAGACGATCTCAGAGCAGCCTCTAATTGAATCCCCATTTCCTTCCCATAAGGAAGATACAAGTATGCATACATATATGTATATCCATATCGATAAATATCTGTATTTTTATCTGTAGATATATATAAAAATCATCAGTGTAATGAGGGCAATGAGGAAAAGGCCTAGGATATTTCTCCCATCAGACAGCGCAAAACAACAACCACAGGTGATGGTTCACAAATCAGAAAATTTAATTTCCAGGTCAGCTTTAGACAGACAGGGCAGGTGATGCAGAACTCCCCTCGTCCACAACTGCAGAAAGCCTCCAGCTGCTTGTGGGAAAATGGCACAGTACAGATGGGGTGTGTGTGCTTCCTCACCCTTGTGTCAGTGGCATCGATGAAGGTCAATGCAGTATCTCAGCTGCACCCTCTCATAGAAAGGAAATACGAATTTATCTTAAAATGCAAGTGATTCAGCCCCTAATACTCACATTTTAGTACACAAAAGCACAAAAATGCATGTAAGTAATCTGGCAAGTGTCTAGGGAGGCTCTCCAGGATGGTTTGCAAAGACAAGCAGCACCAGTTTTCAAATCTTTCGCTCCACTCACAGGGTTCTTCTTAGAAGGGTATTGGTTGTGGATGAGTGTCATGGATATATCACAAGCCAACCATCCTCTGTGAGTCATCAGGATTGATTCACCGCCCCTGATTCTGTCCTGAAGAGCTGGAGGCAGACGTGTGGCCTCTTGATGGCTTGCCGCTGTAGGTGTCAGCCGTTTATATGACTCTCATCCTCTTGCTATTTTGTACACTTGAATTCATATTTCCTATCACTTGATACTGGTAGAAACATTTTTATTGCAATTTTCCATATCACTAGAAGATTCCTGGGCATATGTTCTCTAATATATTGCAGGCACTTTTGTATGAACGAGTTTAAAAAAAAAATAAGAATGTCAAAAAAAGACACCAGCTATATTTTTGATTCAGAAGTTTTCTTCTCAACAGTCTTCCAAGCTTCCTGTGTTGTCCATAAGTATTTCAATGATATCCTAACGATCATAAAATATTTCACTTTCCTGCCATAGAGTTAGAAATGAAGATTGCAATTCACTTTCTTCTATGCAATCATTTAATCTATGAATTCTAATCCGATCCAATCTTCATATTCTGTTTATTTTACAAGATAAGGATGAGCTAGCATGCTTTTCCAATTTCTTATTCTCTGTTACTCACTTCACGTAATGGCATCCCAATCAAAAGGAACTCTTCAACCAAACTAGAAAAAGGTGTGATAGAAAGGGAGAGACTTGCCACGAGGACAGAGAGAAAGAACTCTGCCAAGCAATGGACAAAGTACTTATTTTACTTTTACATAATATTTTAAATGTTGTTCTGGGGATTGTCATGAAGCATTTATGCTTCAGAGTGGCAGCTGCATCTCTCATGAGAGTAGCGACACAGTGAGAATTAGTGAGAAGTTTAGTTCCACAAATGCTATTTATGTGAAAATCAGGTCGTTAAATAAAAAACTGAGCTGTGCAAGAATAAGGTAGACATTTTTACAGAGTTCATATTAATAGGAAGACACATTTTCTGCGCAATTACATCAGACTGCATTTTTCATACAATGTTAAACCCTGAAATGTACAGAAAACCAGACAAGGTTTCTTTTCAGTTTTATATTGATACCAAGAGCAGGAGAAAAAATATTGCACGAGAGGAGTCCAAAATCCTATTAAAATATTTTATTATTAGATCATTAAAATAATCAGAAAAGTTGTTTCAGAACCATTAGAATGATCACTAAAATCTGCCAATACACATAATAATGTAAGCATTCAGAGACAGAATAAATCATGAGGCATCTCTTTACGACTTTGTTAGTTTGATTATTGTCTTCTGCAGAAGCCATAGAATGACACCCAGTTCCAAATCCTATGGGTCACACAAAACAAAAGCATATTATTGTAACAAGCATTATTAATGATGCCAGAATAATGTGCCTGTCACAAGAACTTTCCACAAGGATTCAATTGACCTAAACTGGTATATTTTAAATGCACCACCTCATCCTGCTATAACAGCAGGTACATTAACCAGATAACATCTCTTTTTGAAATAAAGACTTGAAAGAATTTTAAAAAGTCATATAATAGATCTACTCGTATTTTTGTATGGAACAAACCTATTCAATTGGCATCACCAGCAGATGTAAATCTTCAGACAATGAACTAAATTATTCCCTGGAGATCTCGTTCTCCCTCACATTCTGTTTGCAAATGACCTGTCACCCAAAGTGCTGATTCTGTTCCCATACCCAGTTCTCTGCATTTGTAAGCGTTATAATATCATTTTGCAGCTTCCATAGCATAACTTCTTTACAGCAAGATCTCAGCATATTTTGCAGTTGTTAAGTAATTTAGCTTTGCAAAAGTGAGTTATTGCAAAGTGGAGAAGCCTTAAGAGTCTTCATTTTTTAAAGGTGAAAATGGAGGTGCAAACAGGCTTACCATAGCCTTTTCATGGAGAAGCTGAACATCTGTGTCTTTGAAAACAAGAACAATCTAAGCTCAGCAAATTCTACCATCAGGGCAATAATGAAGGAATGAAGAAGAGAGACAGCCATCATTAGAAGACTTGGAGAACGCAGTGGATTTTTTTTTTTTTAAACATTCAATTCCCATGTTACTCTAGAATAATGTTGCTTTAACAGTATTCAGTTATGCAGTATGTTACAAAAGAGGTTCAGAGTGAAACATTAAATATGTGAATAAGACTGCTTTGATATTATGGACTTAAACTTGTTTAGAAACAATGAAAATACTACTCAGGTAATAACTTATATTTTGTTATTTACATCACCCAGATGTTCATTACCAGAGTAACCAAGTGCATGCATGTCATTTTCCTATTTGACTTAGGGCCTGACAAGTGGATGGAGTTTTGGGTGCTCTGGGTAGCGTCATACCAGAGAAACTCAGACTAGCTGAGTGATTTGTAGAAGGCTAAATATTTCATATGGGTCTCTTCACAGAGACACATATTGCCCCACTGAAGACTTTTCCAAGTGAAATTTTTCAAGTGACTTCTGTAGCAAAGTAGGATTTCACTCAAAGTGATTTTGTTGATGTTTTACCGACAATGATAACCAACAAAGCAGCAGTGTGGATACACACGAAGAAGGCAGAATGCAACTTCAGGACATACAGAGGGGAGTGGAAAGCTGTATCCTTGCTCTTAAGGAAAGAAGTAAAATAATGTTACTGATAAGAGAACAAATGAAGGTGAAGGACAAAATGAAAAGCAGGAACAAAGTAGTATTTCAAGAACAGAAGACCTAAGACATAATATTGTCATGTTAGAATGAAGAATAGTTAAGTACATTAAAGACTGCAATTAAAAAAAGGGGGGGGGATAAAAAAATAAGGTGCTACCATTTATTTGAAGTGCATAGTTGTGTTTTATCCAAAATAATTGTGTTAATAATATCATGCTTATGCCTTAGTCTCATAATGAACTGTGGGTGTTTGTGAAAATGGAGCTACTCTAATGATTACATCTATTATTATCTGGAAATATAGGATGAGATTAATTTCATTTAGCTTTATAAGAGTTGGGCATCAAGTCTAAGCTCATTATCTAGACTCCCTTTGGAGTCAGTTGTCAGAGAAACATTTCCCAACGTAAAGTGTCTAATGCAGTCAAAACTAATAGCCTTTGGACTTGCCTGTCCAGTGCCATTGATTACAGAAAAAACCTGAAGACTAGCTTACTAGATACAGAACATTCACATAATTGAAGTTAGGTGATACTAATTCTAGTCTAATAATATTTTCTCACATTAAATCTTCTGGAAATTAAGTCTTTGAAGTCTCTAACTGCTATTACCTTTACTTATAAATATACACTTCAATGCTTTGCAAGATCTCAACTCAGCATTTACCCAGAAGAAAATTTGAGCAGATCGTTAGAATTTCCTTGCTTCCTTCAAGAATGATAATTTTTAAATAGTTCATTTTGTTCAAGTACCAATTATCAAAGCATTTGCATTACCAAAGATTGCCAGAGTAAACCTTTATTTAAACTGGATAAAGAGATTTTGTCCACCTAGTGGAATTTTCACAGAGAAGAATAGTGGGTAGTACTGGTATCCTGAACAAATGCTGCATTCCTGACTGATGTACTGCATGACAAAACTTTTATGAAATAACTGAATGCCATCTGCATGGCATCTGCAGAAAATAGAAATTTAATCAACAGGCTTTCCTTTTCAACCATACAACTAGGTCCTGTCAGCTCCAGTGGTCCTTAAATCTAAGTCAGTACCAGAACACAAGGTCACACAGATTCACTGTTCTGTGACGAGACTTTCCATTAACTGTGTAATACTAGTTGCTGCAGCACTCAGTGTGAACAGAAAAATCTGTAGAACAGAGATGATAAATTGTGCTAAATACACCACGACTTTGCTGCAGTTAAGGTTGCCTTTGGTCAAGATGCTGAAGAGCAAACTTGATGCACTAAACCCATTTGCAAAGATTTGGATATAAAAATAAATGCTAACAGTGTTTAACTGCTGGACTTCCTACATCCATTGGGGAAAGGTTCATCATTTCATTATAATTTGTATTTCTCCTCTAATCCAGTCTGGCTATTCTACCTTTTGTCAACACAGTCATATGCCCATGCTTTTCATTACTTCTGCCTTTTTTACCTCCACCACATCACGCTGGGAGAAGCAGTTTGGGTATTTATATCCTTGGTTGATGTGCAGAACTGAAATGGTCGACTTTCAGAAATTTCACATCAAGACTGTCAGAGCCTGAAAAATAGGAGACACAGATTCTTAGCTTGACCTCTGGTCAGCCCATAACCTCTCCCTCTTTTTGTCCTCTGATTTCTTTTTATGATGAAGGAAAAGTGCAAGGAAAAGGACACCACCATTATGGAACAATCATCTCCTCAGGAGGTGAGGAGCAGGACCTGTCTATAATGTCTCTCTGGTTCTCAGAAACATTGATGTCAACTTAGTATCACCTACTTATTTGTGTCGGAGAGCTGGATTTTACATTTTGTCTTCACTGATATTAGACAAGTGCCAATCCAAGAGACCCCTATTCCAATAGAAGAGCCAGCAGCCAAAACAATGCTGCAAGGAATAGATGATAACTTTGGAGAAAGGAGATGTTTTGCTGTTGTGACCTGTTTTCAACGAATGTGTGCCAGGGAGAATGTTTTGACTATGTTTGTACATCAGCAAAGACAAGGAAGAAACTGTCTACCAGGACTAACACTTGGTCTGAGAAGGAAGTACAAAAAAAAATACTTGTTAATTTTGCTTGGATAATATAACCCAAGAATACTGGGGGAAAACAAAAATTCCTCATTTTCCCCCAGATTCACCTTCTTCCCAGGAGAACAGAATAGCTGACCAGTTACTGATGTGTGCCAGAAGGGTGTTTGAGCCTTTATTGCCTGTGCCAAGAAAAGCATTTGGCATGTTCTTGTGCCCTTCCACAGCTCTGGCCTTGCTCTCTCAGGGCTCTCTGAGTGCTTTGACACATAGATAATCCCTGCAGGAAAAAGAGATGATGTGGGGTTTACTGCCTTTACTGCCTCTTTTGCCTCCTGTTAAGACAAATGGTTATCACAGCAGGATCCAGTGCCTCTCCTCAGCTCAGCATCCAAGGAAAGCATCACCCTGGGCAGGAGCAAAGTACAGCAGCAATGACAAGGTTGTGTTTGTGGGAAGCTCTGCTGGGTGGGTTCGGTCTGCATGATGTTTTCTTTTCAGCCAGTTCCTTAGGCTGGTGTTTGTGCTGAGATGAGCTCAGGTGCTGTTCTCTACTGGTCTCAGCATGTTCTGCTGTACAATAACCTCCTTCATTCTTTCTCAGTTTTCATTTCTGAAATTGTGAATTTGCAATTTTGCTTGATCTGCTGCTTTGCAGATTTGTGTGCCTTTTTCCAAATTTAACTCACAGTTTTTAGCAGATGCTCATGTACCTTCCCATTCCTTTAGGTCACCTCTAAGTATATGATCCCATGAATTGCATAAATTAAAGTTTTATGTTTCTTCAAGGAAAAAAAATTAAGTTTTCTTCAAGCTGCTTCACCAGTTTGCAGAATTCATGAATCTGGATTTTTATTTTAAAGCAAGAGAATGAAATATGAAATCAATATAAAATCTGTAGTCCAGGAATCTTTTGCACTAATTTGATATATACAAAAACAAAAGGGGAAAAGAGGAACAATGCAGACCCCAAAAGCAACTTGGCTGTTGACTTAAACTTTTATATTGTATTGTCTACTCTTTCAAAAGATGGTATGTGGTGAAGGAAAATTTCATGAGAGCTCTACATGCTCTGATTCTTTAGCTTGGTGCTCTAGAGTGTGGAGTTGGGGTCAAATTACCAGATATAAGGAGTAAAAAGTAGGAGTCACTTCTTTCCATAAGTCTCTTAGCAAGGATTTGCTTCCTTTAAGCAACAGAAATGAGAAATAACTTCATCATGCTGTGTCTCATCTCTCTGCTCTTCATCAAGAAGCCACAGAAGCACAGTCAGACCCTAAACAGACCAGCTATTTAAAAAAGATAAAGAAGTAAATCCTAGGAACACATACATGTTGTTACTGCAGATGTTTTACAATAGTTATTAAAATGTGGAAATCAGTGAGTCTCTTAAGATTAGACTATATTTGGAATATTACTTTATAAACTGAGGAATACAAAGCCCATTTAATATTATAGTTAGGTTGAACAATATGATTACATTGTTTTTCTTATGCTCTTCTTACTAATGAAATCTCTCTAACAAATAAGTCTGAGTGACTTAATTGCTTAATATTTTGCTATATTTGGTTAATGTTGTAATAATTCTAGTCTACCAATTTTTTCATAGTATTTTGCTGATTTTGTTGCTTTCTTAATAGAAAATCAATGCAGTAAGATCTCAAGAGTTATGATAATTTTTTTCCTTAGGGAAGCATATAAAAATTAAAATTACTGTTTGAGAGAAGACCGAAGTCAGTAAAATTTTTGTTAATTTTTTTAATAACAAAGAAAGAAAGAAAAAAGTTAATCTACAGGCCAGAGTATTCTCATATGTGTGGTACAGTATCTATTTAGTACTGTAATATTGGTAGACAATGCTAGACAATAAAAATTCCCATGCATTTTTAAACAGCCATAAGCAAAAAAAAAAAAAGAAAAAAAAAACAAGAAAGCATTCAACTACAATGTGTTTCTCTAATATTGGAGGTTTTTTAGAAAAATTTAAGGTTTTTTAATTACTTGAAATATGAATGGTCAAAAAAGAAAATGTAATTACATAAAAGTCATTTGAGATGTTATTAATGTCTTTTTTAAAACAAGAGTTTGAAATAGTGTTACTAAATAAAAATTATCATCATTTTGTATGGTTTTGGGCTCTCAATGTTAAAGCTTCAGTTTAAGGCAATACAATCAGCTGCATGGTTTTTTTTAAATGCCATTGGACTAGGATTCTTCAGGATTCCTTCCAGAGATTGTTATTTCTAGGGAAAATCTATATTTAATTACCAGGACAGTTGTAATTTTTTTAAACATAGCTCTGAAAAATATGAAAGTATTTTCTTGGTTTTGTTACTGAAAATTATTTCAAGAAAATTTAGTGGAAGAAATTGTTTGAAAATTTAAATAAATGAATAGTATCAGTAATGTAAGTGTTCATAAGCACACAATGAATAAATCCATACATGAGTAAAGTTGTTGAAGGAATGTGGAATTTTTTTCATAAAAATGTAAATGCAAAAATACATTTCTGATCATAAAGAGATATCAGTTTTGTAGAGCTAAATGTTAAGAGATGACATAGCATAATTGTCTATTTCTTTTCAGATAAAGATGACTAGTTCATGTGTAGATATCACCATATGACCAGATAGATTTTGGACTTTAATAAAAGATAAATTAGTGCAATAAAAAATTAAAGCTCTTTTAAGAATTAATACCATTACAAAGCTTGAGAGTTTCAAAAGGGAAACTGATATAATCAAAGTATGTCACTACAGATTTAGCATTACATGTAACCTTAACAACTAAAACAGGCATAAATTTTCCATTCATATTTTTGACCAAAACTTCATAATTTATGTTTTCTTCTTGGAGATATGACTGGAATTCTCCATCATTAAATAATCACAAGATCATTAATAAAGTTAACTGTATCTGAAATAAACGTAATCATGCATATATGTGTATTTCTGTTTCTTTATGTATCCATATATTTTTCAGTGTGCACTATTTGAGTGAATATTCATTCTTCAACTCTTCTTCTAGAAAGGTAGTGACTATACTACTTCGAACTTTGAACAAATTTCAAATTAACACTGCTTCTGCCAAATGGTTGACTTCTTTTGACATCAAATGTCTGTCATTCACAATGCATTCTAACACATTTCTGGAAAATAATATGCAACATATTCCTCAGCTTGAAAATTTTTATTATGACAGGTAAAATGTCTGTGACTCTTTTTAAGATGTTTACATTTGTTAATGTTTCAGACAACATATTCTCTAAAAAAAACCCCAACAAACACATCTTTATATGACTCAAAAATAATGTTTTAGTTTTGTTCCAACATGCTATTATTTATAAATCTGTGCTCAGGGTTTTTTCAAAGATTCTATGATGTTTACTTGAGGACAAGTTACACATCTTAAAATTCACAAATAAATAGGTATCCCTCCAAGCATTCCCTCTAAAATTAATTAGAAAATTAGAATGCAATTACAGCTGAGAAAAACATAATAAATTGGATATTAAATAACTTCTTAGACATATTTGCATTTCTTCGTAAGTTACAGGGCTTTTGAGATCTGTAATTCTTTAACTCATCATTACAAAGTACTTAGTAGTATAGCTTTGCTGTCCTTAACTTTCTTGTATCTTTTGCGTGCTGAATTCAGTTAAGCTGTTACTCAATAATAATAAGAAGAAAACAGAACATGGGATTTAATATTTACATGCTGCAAATCAAGATAAATAATGCCTTATATGTATTTCGTATGTGATGCTGTTGTGCACTATCTGTGTATATCCAAAGCTATTTAAATAAGGCAGAGGATATTAAGTTTCACAAGTGTATCTGATTTAAACGGAAAAACCATGGTTAACTGAATATCTCATTTTATATGATATCATAATCCAGTGAATGAATGCCAGCACCATTGATTTTTAAAGACCTTGGACATGCTCAGTGTTCCTTGGGTTTCCCAAATCTTTGCGGGATTGCTCCAGGAGTAAAAATCTCATAAAAGTCAAGTAAATAATGGTCGGCAGTTTCACAGATAGAGTTTCTGAAAACAATTCAAGAAGGTCACTATGCATCTACAGTGCTGAAAATCCTTTTGCATGCAATGAAAGCAAAGAATTAGATTATAAACCCAATAGCAGACTAGAACACAAAAAACTGAGCCCAACTCCATCCCACAGCAAGATGAAGATACACTTGATAACACTTTCTTCAGCCTTCTGCCAAAATAACAGGAAATTTAGAAAAGCATTTAACTTCTTAAATTAAGACAGTCTAAGGCAGAAATTGCAAGGCAGCTTATACAGACAGTGAATTCAGCAGATCAGTATAGAAAGCTACAATTCTTAAGACAGAGCACTTGACAGTAACTATGCTGGCCAAGACACTGGCTGAAGGGCCAGATCCATTTCATCCATACTCTGTCACTGGCTGACTTGGTTTGCGATGTTGATAGCTCCTGTAAAAACACAATTCATTTATATTGAGATATTAATAAATTTGCCCTTCCTTAACCAGCCGTGTAATTAACCTATTAGTCCTGTAAAATGACCAATAAAGTGCAGGAGGAAATTAGCTTATTTCTAAAATTAATTGCTATGTATTATAATGGTATATCACACTTCTAAAACCCTGCAAAATTGGCAGCTATCATTAATTTACAGTTAGTTGGTTGGTTACACTTACAGTGAAGCCTGAGACAATGACTGCTTTCACAAACTCTCTACTCATATGCTAATACATGTTTCAGTAGAGTTTAACATTGTTAAACATTGGGATTGTGCTTTAAAAAATACAAAAGTGAGTTTCAGCACTTACTGGCTTTTGATGTTTAGGGATAGACATCTATACTCATCAAAACAAGGGTTTTTTTAATGAATAAGAAAAAATTGCCAAAATACAGCAAACATAGAATACCTTATGAGAAGTAGGTTTGTTTGTACAATACCTGAAGCATTGACACATGATTTTGATGCATGGAGTAAGATGTTAGGTTTAGAAATCTTTTCACCAGTTTCCCAAATTCCTGATGAAAATTCATCTCTCTGGTAATGTCCAAAAAGATAAGTGATGTCATTATACTAAATGTCACATTCGTTATATGCAGGAAGGAAGGTACTGAAGAAGGTCAATTCATCTGCAGGGTTCCACCTTTTACTGTATAAACACAATTGTCATAACGTTTAACAACTGCATTTTTTACAAGCTGTCAAACAACTTTGGTTCCCATAACACATTAAATGTGAACTGTGCTCAGGATGGGCTTCATACAAAACACTGTTTTCACTGTTAAGACATGATTAAGGTACAAAACCTCTCAGGCTTATCAAAAGAGTGGAAGTTGTGTGAACACTTCTTTTCCAGTACTTTCACAATAGCACAACTGCATTCATTTGTATGAAAGAGAGGGGTGTATCTTTTTAGTTATATTAGCATCACTTGTATTCTTCACCAAAATATTTTGTCCTGAATGAAATTCTGTAACCCAAGCAATAGAAAAACTGTTTCTGAAGCTCTTTGACTCTGAAAAAATTACTTTCTGAATCCAGTCCACCATGTGAGTTTCTTTCATGAAGATTGTTTAAAATATGCTACTAACTAGTTGATACTTGTGGTATATGCATATTCAGCAGTGCTACACAATTCTATTTTGGCTCACTGATTGGAGGACTAGAATTTTTATAAAACAAGGATGGGGAAATCAGAGAGTTCTGAAGATAGCACATAGAATGGCATTTGTGAAATCACAAATATAGACATCAGCAGTACAGATATTTTCATGTTAGCTAGTTGTCAAGACTTTTTCACAGTGAGTGGAGTAAAATTGGCACTTTCAAAGCATGAGTCATCTCATCCTAAAATAGATGATTAAAATAGGTCAGATGAATCACTATATATTGCTCTCTATTGACCTTGAAGAGAGCATTGGGTTACTAGCGAGTGTGTACACATATAAACTGCAAACACACGAAGCTGAGTGAGAGGGAAACAACCCAGGATATCTCTGGAAACAATATTTTCACTACCAGTTTTATGAGCAGGTATGAGAATATTAGACTAATATCTTCTAAGGGAAAATTTAAAAAAAAAAATTGTTTGCATCTTCATGGTAAATAAGCTAAAAGTGAGTATATGTGATTTAAAGGGATGCCCTGAGTTTCTGTGTAAAGCATTTGGATATAAAAGTATTTTCCTGGCCCTAGAAGGTGCATAAATTCTTTGAAATATTATCTTAGTGTTTCAGTACATCATAACCATATATATTGAAATCAAATGTGTTTCATCTTCAAGACCAAGACATAGTACAACAAACAGTACATTTGAGAAAAGGCAACTCCAAGATTTGAAATACATTTAAATTAACTTCGAAAATTCTGATTAGGTGATAAATGGCTTTGCAGTAATCTACAAATTCTTCCAATGGAATTAAAATATAAACTGTATAAATGTACTGAGGTTTTGACTGAGGAAAGTTGTAACTGACCCTTTGTCGTGGGTTTGACCCTGGCTAAATGCCAGGCACCTACGACGTTTGCTTTCTATGCTCTCTCCTGCTGCAGCTATGCAGAGGAGAGGAAAAACTAACACAAAACACTGGACTTATGAGTTGAGATTAGATCACTGATAAGGGGCCGCACGAGATTCAGGGCAAGAGCAGGCGGGAAACTTAAAGTTGCAAAAAAAGTGATTTATTAATCTAACAGAGTCAGAGGATAAATTGGAGATAAAAATAAGTTCTTAAGACACCATTTCTTCACTCACCCCCCTTTCCCTCTTTTAAGGCACCGCTTCTCAGCTCACCCCCTCCCTCCTTTCCAATTATCCAACAACTCCCAGGCAGGGGCAGGCTGTGGGGTTTTTCTCTTAGGTCAG